>JABASP010000025.1:0-125019 GCA_019776565.1 Sminthurinus signatus | reverse complement strand
ATGTATACATAAAAATCAGAGTTTATTCATCTGCGGTTTACTTTCTCCTACGTTATTTTTTCGACACATGTAAAATTTGTGGATTTTTTTGAACCTGTTTCCAGTTTCAAGTTTCAATGACTTATTCATCTGTCCCAAAAATTAGTCAAACTAAAATTGGGAACGACTGTACTTGTAAATAATGAAACATGAAAAAGTTTTCAACTTGAATCTTGAACCTTGAATGTTTCCAGTTAATTTTGGATTTTTGGTCTCAATTCTAAATTAAAAAACTAAAAAAAAGCCCAAATTGGCCCAATTTTATCTTGTATAAAATTAAAAATGCAAAGTAAAATGACAATAATTTTATGATAGGAATTATAGACTGAATTTCAAGTTTCAAATTAAGTATTTAATAGAAATTGAAAGTTGAATGATGTGGGTAAAACTAATAAAAAAAATCATGTCTAAAATTCCACTAGTTATAGTTTGTAGGAAAAAAATGATATTACATAAAAATCCTCTATTCTCTTTTTTCTCTGTTTTAGTGAATCAAACTTGAAAAAGAAGGGGAAACGGAAGTGAGGAAAATCAAGTCAATGCCAACTGCCAATTGTCAATTGTCAATGCATACAGAATACAGAATACAGAACATGGAAAGTATGCATGTGTAAATATCATAGAAAAAGGAGGGAGTGAAAAACAACACAGTAATTCTCTTGTATCAGATGAGACTTTAGTCTTGAATCTTGAGATGATAGAGACATTCAAAGAATAAAAAGAAAAAGGAGGAAACGACGAGCAAGAAGCAACACTGAATTAGTCTCCGACTTCAGAGCACAGAACACAGCGAATAATACACAATCTAGAATGTAGAATCTAGAAAAAGAAGGCGAAGGACGATGAAACTAAACCAAGTGAGCATGAAGAACAACCAAGAACCAAGGAATCAGGAATAACGAGTGAATGCTGAATACTGAATACATTTCAAAGTGCCTCATTCTCATTCACATTCGTTTTCCTATTTTCATTCACATGTGCGAACTGCGAACTGCGATGTGCGGTATTTGTTTGTGAGTGTGAACCAGTACATTGTACAAAAGATAGTAGATATTTCTACACAGAAATTATAGATCGAGTATCTAAAACACAAGAAACAGACGAAGAAGAAGAAGAAGTAGAAGAGACATGACATTTTTGTCTCCTCTCCCTCCCCTTTCTTCTTCTTGCTTCTTGCTTCTTACTTCTTGGTACAAAGTCACAAACATTGCATGATATTCATCAGACTTGAGACTTGAGACATGAGAAAAGAGAAAATACACAGAGAACAGAGAACAGAGAGAGTCTATCCTATATTTTGCACCGTATTACTAATATGTGTGTCTATTTTATATTTTATAGTTTATACTCAGTGTTCTATGCTCAAGTATCAAGTATGAACAAAATCATGTGTACAACAGAAAGTGGGGAATAGACTATACAATGTGCTTTATATTCAACGTACAATTCTCAATGCTGTACGTTGTACATCGTGCATAATATATTTAGCTAGTTACTGGTACTGGTATTTTGACGAGTGACGAGAATGAAGAGAAGAGGACGAACAACGAACAACGGACAACGGGCATACTTACTTGACTATTGCCCACGTACATGAATTCCAAGTATACATACATGTATGATCTATATCCATTATTTTGACATACATAACGTGTGCATTATTTTATTTCCAGCATTGTACATTGTACATTGGATTGGGAATTTGGATATTCATCGTGTTCGACATTCGACATTCGACACTGAGCAATCCCAGTGCAATGCATTGGCTTCAATTCCGACTTGTAAATTGTACATTGTACACTGTACACGGTACACAATTTTCTCTCCTTCTTTCTCTCTCTCTGTGTTTGTGCTCTATATGATTTGGATTCGGATTCGGATTTCTCCGGGAAGCCACGACACACTGAACACTGAACACTCTGAATACACTGAACACACTGAAACACACACACGTTCACTAAACCAAAAACCAAACCAAACCAAAGTGAAGCATAAGCGAGCAACCGAGCCGACCGACTGACGAGCGGACGGACTAACTGACTCACTCTTTGAATAAGCGACCAACTTTTTATTCCTTTTCCTCCCCGTGAAACGAAACGATAGCCGTGGCCGTGTGTGGAGTGTCGAGTGTAGAGTGTCCTTTGTACTTTGGCAATTGTACATGTGAGACAAGACAGACTTTCTACCACCAAATTAAATCAGCTCCCATTCAAAATTCAAAGTTCAAAAGAAAACATAGTAAATAGTAATATTATACAAACTGTGGACTGTGTTGTATTTCAAAATTCAAATTTCAAAGATTAAAGTTAGTTTCAAGAGGTGAGAGTGAAAAGGAAAAGGACGGGACTCGACTCCTCAGTCCAGTCAATTAGACCAAGAACAAGAAGGAAAATAATTTATCCATCTCTGTTTTGTCATCTGCTCCCTCGTCTCTTGGTTCTTGCTTCTTGTTCTCCTTTCTGCTAGCCCAATTTCTCAACTTGAACTACTTGGCTCGGTGTTGTCTTCTTCGTTGTCGTTGTCGTTGTCGTTGTCGTGTTCGTCTTCATCTTCTCTCCGTTTTTTTTGTCTGTCTGTCGACTGTCTACAGCTGTGAATCCGAATGTGAACGTGAATGCATTTGCAAGTTTTTTTTTCTTCCTCTACCTATTTTTGTTTCACTCCAACCAACAACCAACAAGCAACAAAAAAGAGAAGTGAGTCGAATAAAAAAAATTGCAAAGTGTATCAAGTTGAAGTTGAATTGTACAGTGTAACGGTTTAGATTGTGGATTGTGGAATTTGGGATTGCCTCAAGTAGAAAAAGTTTGACAAGCTTCGGAAGGAAGGGAATTGGGATTATTTTATTTCATTTTATTTTAGAGTGTGCATCCCCGCCAAACTATTTTGATAGTAGTTTGTCTCATCTCCACCTAATCTCATTATACAATTTAAATGAAACAGTGAGCAGTGAACAGTGAACGGGGAACAGTTAACAGATGTCAAGTTGTGCAGTGCACATGATTAAGAATTAATAATAATTATACTCCAAACTCGTACCTTTAGGATTGTTGTGAAAGGGTGTTCTTGTGCTTGTGCGTGAAAACCGAAACTACCGACTACCGATCTTTGAAAATGATCAAATTTAAAATTATTTTAAAAATAACATTTTAAAAAGAAAAAAAAAGATAATAGAAAAAGTGAAAGTAGCACAAGAAAGCTCTAGCTTTTTGAATAGCTTTTGAAGTCATAATGAAGAAAGTAGATTTTATGTGTTTGTGGATGTGACTTCTCCAGTCTCCAGTTTCCCCGCACAGTGTAGAGTGCAGAGGAGAGAGAGCATAGATAAGGATTTACTCCTTTTCTCCAGGCTCCAAAGTATCTTTCTTTTCCAGTTGAAAATTTCAAATAAAATTAAAATTCACGTTTGGTGCCATATTATACTGTACAAATATCAAATATCAAATGTACATGAAAATAATCTGATTATTATTTGTACGTTGTCTCGATTCTAGAGAAAATATACTGCATGTAGCTCGAAGTAATATTTATTCATATTATTATACGCCTTGAGCATTGAGCATTGACGGCGACTACTCACAATCCTCAATCTACAAAACAAATTACATGCACAATGTACATTCGACATTAGAGAGAAAAACAAAATTTGTTGCTACGCAGTCTACTCCGTACATTGTGTCTGTCGTTTGTCATCGTTTCTGGAATCTGGAATCTGGAACACGACACAAAATATCAATAGAATAAATAATCATGCAAATACTCGATACAATAAAAAAAGTAGAGTGCTGAATAATATTGGATATCAAATCAAACTGTACCTTAGTATTATATAAATTACCAGGTTTCCGTTTGATTTCAGCTTTTGGATTTCGGATTTCGGATTTTGGGCCCAACAATAAAACAACAAAACAAAACATATAAGAAAACGAAAAGGATGAAATCAATACAAAATTTGTTTTCACTGTGATATTGATATTCATAATATTCATAATAATTGATAAATGATAATACTTTTACCTTTTACCTGATGTTCTGTGTGTGATAACTTGAATTTGAATTTGAATTTAAATTTCAACCTGGTGAACCTGTGAACTGTGAACTCACAACTGTGAATCTAAGTATTAATTCTATAAAGTATACCTGTGCTCTGCTGTGAAAGCTGCTGTGAAAATTGACCTGAGGAACAAAACAAAGAGTAAACTTGAAAAATTAATATAATATTATTAATTATTATCGAGATTCAAGATTCGAGAGTCATTTGAAAAGCTGTGCTTTTTACTATTTATTAAATTATAATAATAATAAAAAAAACTATTACCTCAATATTTAAAAAAAGAAGAAGCAGGACTTGCAACTTGAAAATTGAAACCGGAGGAAGTAAAAGTGTCTGACAGAATATATTTAAGATTTAAGTTTAAAATCAATTATTATTACTCTACTTTGAATCTTGAACGTTGATTGTGATTGTTCATCGTTGATCATTGAGCTGTGATTGCCAAACTTCAAAAAAAAAATAGCAAAAAATATTAGACAAATAGTCAAGTGAATTTTTGTGGAAATTTGTAGAGGCCGTGGAAAACGTGAAACCGTGTTTTTCTCAGTTTCCATTGCCATTTTATCAAAAATAAAAATATCAAAGAGAACAATCACATAGAAATGAGAGGCTTGGATTGCTTATTGCTTGGATTGAGAGATTAATTAATGAGTGAGGAAAACAAGAAGGGGAAGAAAAATAATTAGTCAAAGTCCTGTGTGCTTCTAAACCAAAACCAGTGAATGCTCAACTTGAACATGAACATGAGCATTGAACATCAACTTTCTTTTTTAATTAATTAGACATGAGACGGAGGTGTCTGAAACATTAACTTTGTGTGTGTAAAAAGTAAAAACTAGACAAAAATAACAAGTAACTTTGTTTGGAATTTGGAGTTTGGAATTTGATTCAATGTTCAATGGTTCTGTATCAATATTCATCATGGAAAACAACCAAAACCACGAGAGGACTACAACAAGAAGAGCGACAACTATCTAATCAGATCAAAGTAAGAAGTTACTTTTTTTATTTATTCTAACAGCATAATAATAATATTATTATACTACAACCCTCCTTTGTAAAATGTAAAAGTAAGGGAACTGAATTGGGAATGGGGTCGGATTCAATTTAGTTGATAGTGGATGTTGATTGTCGATACATCTAATTCTGCTGTTAACTACTTTCTACATTCTTTTTTTTACTTTGTTCCATAATATTATGGAACAAAGTAAAAAAAAGTAAAGCTCATATTTTGTACTGCATACGTCATTCTTGTATAATATAAAGTATAAAGTATAATAATATAATGGAAAAATCTAACTATTATTTTACTTAGGCCTAGAATATAGAATATATAGAAACTAGACACATTTCTTTCATCATTTAACATTTAGTAGAATCGATCCGGAATTCCTCTCCGTCCTCCTTTTTCTTTCCAGTTCATGTTTAATGGTTAACGGTTAATGGTTTACGTCACAAAGAAAATGAAAATGATTAAGTAGGACACTTTAAAATACACACTCACACACAAAAAATTGAAATTGACACACTATGCAAAATGCAAAAGACGAAAAGAAAAATGAGAAAATGGGAAAGTAGTGCAAAGGTTGACGAGGAAAAAAAACAAGTCAGTGTCAGTTATTATTACCATTATTATTATTATTATTATTGGTGCTGAGAAAATAGCAATGGGAAACAAAACACACACGTTAAATATTAAATACTAAATACATTCCAAAAAAAACCCAAATCGTCTCGTGTCTCATGTCTCAAGTTTGTATTTGTGGATTGTGGATCGATTTGAAAAAGTATGTTGTATGTTGTGTCTATCTGTTTGTGTGTGAGATTAGGAGGGGGAAAAATTCAAGTTGACACACAAATCGAAAGAATTTTTGAGCAGTTCAGTGTTCAGTTCAGTTCAGTTGACGTTGCCAAAAAAATCCTAAAATTAAAATAAATGTGTAGTGTGTCAACTGTCGAGTGTCGAGAGAGTCGAGAATCGAGAGTCAAGTTGAAATACAAGATACGGTTTCCACTCCTCTTACTCTTTTACTCTCATCTTAGATATATTATATTAGCTTTTTTTTCTTTTGCTGGCAAATCCAACCAAAAAAAAACCCAACCAAACCAAACCAAAGAAAAATGAACCTTTTGACAATCTTTTTTCACATGAGCATATCATTAAGTATTATGTATCCACTTCACTCCAAACAAATCCAATTCAATTCAAGTCAGTCCATACTCCGTACGCATTTTTCAAGTATGAAATATAAAAACACACGTGTAAGTTCTATCCTCTTGCTCTTGCTCTGCTTCATACTCTTACTTTTTTCTTAACCTCCAAATTTAATTTATTAATAGTACATACATTATTTTTTCTATTCACTTTGGAATGGATGTCTCTTACAAAAATTGACTGACAAAGAAAAAATAAAAGACTGTGAACATTCTTTTACCTTGCCTTGGCATTTGAAATTTGGAATTTGGCATGAATATTGAATATTGAATTATAGTGAATAGTAAAAAGAGAATAGGAAAAAAAATTAAAACTTCAAACTTTGAAAATTGAAAATAATCGATCCTCCGTTTCCTTTTCTCCGCCCTGCTCATAATTATTATTTGGTTCACGTCCACATTTTCTACATCTATTTATCTATTTATTTTTTATCTAAACACTAAAAACTAAAAACTAAACACAGATGCGAGAAGAGACAAATCAGTCCCTTCAAAGTTGAAATATTTTTGTTTGGTAGAAAAAGAAAATGAGATTTCCACTGATTAAGAAAATTAATAATATAGAATCTAGAATCTAAAATTTAGAATCTAGACTTGATAAATAATAAATAATCTCGACACTCGACACGTATAAAATACAAGCAATAAAAAACAAGTAAAAGTCTAGTCATTCGAATAGTCATCAGAAATAGAAAGTAAATGAACATGCATCTACTTTGGACAATCGACAATCAACAAATAATATGTTGGCTCAAATCCCATAAACTCGTACTCAAAAGCTGAAATTGAAATAAATTATGAGGATGGTGCAATCAGAGATCAGAGATCCCAGATGAGAAATGAAATGAGTTGGAGGATTTGAAATGGGAACTTTCCAAAATCCAAAATCCTTACTCACTAATAAGAATAATAATAATAATTTTTACAAGTTGAAAAAGCTACAAGTAATTTACATGTACAATGTACAATGTACAGTGTACAGATAAAAGTCATAATATTTGAATATTATTGCTCTAGGAAAAATACTAGAGTAATAAATTATAATTTTTTTACAATGTGATGAAATTTTATAGACAATCCAAAATCCAGTTCGACAGTAATAACTGACAAGGATTATTCTAAAGGTTTTTTAAGTAGCTACCTACTTTGTTTTGTCTATCTCTCTATTTTCTCTTTTCTCTTGTCTGTTGTCTGTTGTCTGTTTTGTGTCATTGTCATTCACTTTTGATTAAAGTCAGGAAAAGAAGGAGGAGAGAAAAAACAGAAGCAGAAGCAAAAGTTGAGGAGTAAATTGGAGTAGTCCAAAGTTTCAAAGTGTCTGCTGTCTGGTGTCTGCTGACTCTATAATATTTCTAATGCTGTCCATTATCTTTCCTACTTATTTTTATTGTGAAATAATAATAATATTACAGAAAGTTGGAAATAGTCACAAATGTACACTTTTTGAGTTGGGATCAAATATCAAATATCACTTGACATGAAACTCCTGAGAAGGAGAAAAGATCCGAGTAAAAACGCTTAGCTAAACGAAATTTATTTATTATTTGATGCCTAAAATGAGAATGGGAAGGCGAAAACTGTAGTAAAGTCAAGAGTCAAGAGAAAAGAAAATAGGATCAAAAATTAAGAGGAAAATGTACAAAGCTGTCTTCTATATTCTTTTTTCCGTTTTCCGTTTGTCCTCCAACCTCCAATTTTCTGAAAAACTCGGAACTCGGAACTCCAACCTGAAAATAAACTGAAAGGGAAAAAGGGAAAATGGAAATGCATAGCACAAAACACAAAGCACAAACAAAGTACAGATTAAAGATGTACGCTATCATTTATCATCTTGGGTCTTTTGGTATGAAAGAAAGCAAATTGTTAATGTATCATCTGTGTAGTAAAAAGAAAAAAGAAGCGTACGTTTGAACCTCAATGTACACTGTACATTGTAAATTGTACAGTGTTCAGTTATTATATGAATGAATGGATGAATGACTGTATGAATGGCGTGTCGTAAGTGTAGTCTGTAAACTGTGTACATCTCGGAACTCGGATCTCGGATATTTTTGGCAACCGTCTCGCACCTTCGATGTTCAAAGTTCCAATGTTCAAATGTTCAAGTCCAAAACCAACATGTAAAACCTAAGCAGAACCAGAACCAGCGTCAGCGTCAGCGTCAGAGTGAACGTAAACCCATAAAGACTCCACTCTACCGTGTAATACACTTACATCATACATCATACATTACACATGGCGTAGAATCACAAAGAGACAGAGACAAAGACGGAGAGACAGAGCAGAGAAACTAGATTATTTATGGTCCAGATCAATCTTGAGAATTGTGAACAAGATCCATCTTTCACGTTCAATGTTCAGTGTTCCTCCTTGTTCTTTTATGTATTTCTATTGCGCTCTTGTACTCCTTTTCCTTTTCTTATACTTGTTTTTGTTCTTGCTCTTGTTCTGCCAAAGTTGAAAGATTTTCTCGGTCTGACTCCTCGCTCTCTTCTCTCTTCTCTCTTCTTCTCATCCAATCTTCACTCTCAAGTCTCAAGTTTCTTCTCTGCTCTTGACTATTGACTATTGACTAGAGACTAGAGACTAGTGTTTGTTTTTTTCTTGGGGTTCTGTTGCTTCTTCTTTTTTTGTCTCACATCTCACATGAACCATCAACTTGCGTTCTGTTCATCTATTGTGGATTGTGGATTTTGGATGTATCGATTCTTTGGCCTTCCATATTTAATGTGTAATGTATAATGCAACATACAACATACATAATACAGATACAGATCCACGCATAAACAAAAAAAATCTCTTGCCCTCAATCTCAATTTCTCTTACACTAAAACTCAAACGACTCAAGACTCAAGACAAAAAGTTTGACGTACAACTTACCTCGTACAAGGTTTAGGATTCACACGTGGAGACAAACTCAAAAGACTCGAGACTCGAGGCATGTGTGAGTTGTGAATTGTCAAGTGTAACTAAAAACTTAAGTGCACTAAGCATTTTACAAAGTACAGGGAAAATAATGATACTTTGAGCTTTGAATTTTTTCAATGTCGAGTTTTATCCACTTTTCATTTTTTGTTTTGTGGTTCTTTCCGAGTTCGGAGCTCCGAGATCCGAGATCCGAGAACGGGGTTTTGAATGAAAAATGTGTACGAGTACTTTGTTCACTTTGAATATTTGGATTGGACGGTGGAACTTTAAGTGGAAGTGGACAGTGTGGACAGCATGATGTAAATTGTAGGACAGGAAAAGAAAAGGGCTGGAGGGCAGAATGTAGAATCTAGAATCTAGTTTACTCTGTTCATCTGTTCATTTATTCAATGCTGTCTATTTCTCTCTTTCTTTTTGCAATCTTTCCTCTGTCCATTCGACTCTTTGGATGTTTGGGCATTTGGAATTTGGAAGAGTTTCCGCTCCCGTTTGTACAATTGACACAGTAAATATAGAGAGTTGAGAGTAGAGACAGGGAAATGAAATGGTTGTGGGGGAAAACGGAAAAAGGAAAAGAGAAAAAGAGAAAGAGAGAGGATGTCATGTCATAAGTGGTCGTTCTATTTTCTATATCTGGATCTGTGTGTGGTCATAATAATAATAATAATAGAATAGAATAAGGAAACCACACACAAATATTGAACAATGTGTTACATCCTTTCTCTTTTCTCCTTTCCTGTTCAATCTCCAGTCTTCAATCTCACCATGTACTCACATTTCACGAACCACCAACAAGTAACCATCTGGCGACCACAATCATTTACCATTTACCACTCACCACTCACCATATTTTCATTCATATTCTGAGAATCTGGATCCTGAGTTTCAGGCAAAAAATAATGCTCAAAATTCATCACTAATCACTAATCATAAATAGCTAACATGATGAATCAGGAATTAGTTGTAAAACGGAGCTGGATTTATTCACATTGAAGAAAAAAAAAGAAAAAAATATAGTTTTCACTTGGTATTTTTGTTTGCCTGTAATTTTTACCTTTATTTGCATCTATTATAGTTATTATTTATATTTATTTCCAATGTACTTTGCACTTTGTAGATTATCAAAATGTGCATTGTGCAATGTAAAATGTGCAGCTTATTTTGGTTATATTTTGTAGAAAGTATAAAGTATAACGGCAATAATTTATTATAGAAAACAGAAAATAAATGTACAGATCCGATGCTGCTTTTGCCATGTTTTGTGTTTTATGAGTAATGTTTTATAACTTTCCCCCGGTGCGGAATAACTTCTACTTAAGTTGATAGGAAATACATGCACATGAAAAATGAAGAATGAAGAATGGGCAATGGGCAATGAACACGAATCCAATAGACTCCTGATATTCTATTATATTATGATGTATTGTATTATATTTTATATTATATAGATACGGAAAAGGGGAAAAGACTCACATGTACATAGTTTTGTCCTATAAATAACTGCAAACTGCAGTACTGTAAATGGAGTAATAATAATTATGAATTCATGAGGATTTTACAAAAGTCAAGTTTGTATAGGTGTGTCTCTTTCTCTTTCTGTGTAGTTGTAGCTGTGTGTACTATATTTTTGCTATTTATATTAGATTTGGGCATTTGGCATTTGGTATTTGGTATTTGTCATGGTAGGGCAGGGCAAGTTGAAGTTGAACGGTACACAAGAGGGTCTTTTTTCTTCTTTTTTTTTCAAAAGAGTCATGAAAAATGAAAGACATTTTATCAAGTATTCTTGTTCCTCGTTTTCTTGTTTTCTTGTACACATCTATTTACTATGTACTGTTCACATGATACTTGTACTTGTACTTGTTTTCTCAGGTCCAACTTTCTTTCCTTCTTCTACCTTTCTTTTGTATTTTGTACGGCCATCCATCCATTCATTTATATTTCATTTATATGTACAAAATGTACAATGTACAATACTTGTAAACTTTGGACACTTTTGGAGTTTTCCTGCCTTTTGTATACTTTTTTAATCTACATTCTACATTCTACAACTCGAGCTTTAGTTCTATATTCTACAGACGTTTCCGTGTACATTGTGGATTGTGTGTTGTGTTTTGTGCATGTTAGAAAAGAAAAAAGAAAGCAGTATAAAGTATAAAGTATAACGAATATAGAGTAGAGAGTACAAAAATATTCATGTCACCGGTCACCGTCATTCTTGATTCATGATTCATCATTCCGCCATATGCTTTTTAGTTTATACGTACAATGTATTGTATTTTGTACTGTACAATATTGTGCACGGAGTTAAATGCTCGTGCACAAAAATAAGAGCGTCGTGTACAATTTACAATATGTACAATGAAAACTCGTACTCGTTCTCGTGCATTTTTAGCTTTTAGTTGGCGGTGCTTAAAAGGAACAGGGAAAATAGGAAAAATAGAGTTGATTCTATTTATGCACAAATAATAATAATAATGATAATAATTTGGGTCAAGAAGAAAAAATAGAGGAAAAAAAAGAAGAGTGTGTATTATATTGCTGAATATTTTTCATGTTGAATGTTGAATCTAGTATCCAGAATTATTATGATAGAATTGTAGATTGTAGAGGAAACACAGAAAAGAGAAAATAAATAGGTATGAAAAAAATAGGTAAGAGGAATACTCTTTACTCTGTACACTAAAGTGTACTTGAGGGGAGGAGGTGCCATTAAAAATGAGGGAAAGAGCTATTACACTCTTTACTACTCTGCTCCATTCTCCATTCTCCATACTCCATGTGTCAAGGTATAATGCATATATTATTTTATAGTATATAGATCCTCATTTCTCATTTCTCATTCACATGACACAGCTCACAGTTGTTTTCTGTTTTCTATTTGCTATTTGGTAGATCTGATGCATTATGATGCATCTGCGAGGATCTTATTAAAGATATACCTCAAAACTCCAAAGAGGACGAAGGTGGAAGCAAAGTAAATAAATGCAGAACATATAGATATACTTTTTACCTTTTACCTTTTACGCATACGGAATACGATATAAAAGATGTTTTCTCTTCTACTCTCAAAACTCAACTCTTTAAAAGGTTAAAGAGTGAAAGAGCTCTACTCTAGACTCTAGATTCTAGACTTTACTTTACTCTGCTCTTTATTATACTCTTTACTGTTTTTCTTCCCATTTCCTTATTTTCTCAACTACCAACTACAAACGGTTTTTAACTGTCCAAAAAGAGAGAGAGTTGAGAGGAAAGTTGAAAGGTATTTCTATTCTGTATTCCGTATTTCGTATTCTCTATTCAAAACAAAATTCCACGTGTGTATGTTACATAAATACATTCCATTTATCGTGGAAGGTTGAGCGTTGAGCGTTGAATGTTTAATGTTTAATGGGAGCGGAGAAATGATATGAAAGGATAATGGTTCTGGTCCACAGGAATAAATAGTGATGAGAAATGGAGGATGTAATTTGTAATCAACTTCCGAGAATACAGGAAGAAACAGAATATCTATAGAGTCTAAAAGTAGAATGTAGAATGAAGAGTGGAGAGTGGAGAATGGAGAACGAGGGGAAAGTTGAAAGGAGGCTTTTAAAAACACGGTCCAGAGAAAAGACGTAGAGTGAGAGTAGACGCTGGAACTGAAACTGGAACTGGACTTTCTCTCTCTTGCTTTGAATTCCTGTCCAATGTCCAATTGAGTCAAGTTGAGTTGTGGGGAAAACGTTCACGTTCACGTTCAAGTGAGATGCCCGAGAAAGGAGAAAGATCCTGAGTGTAATGTACATTGTCCATGTAACTTGTAACTTGTAACATGTGATGTAACAAGTAAAAAGGTATAGCTTGAAAAAAAACTCTAGTCTAGTCTGTAGACTGTAGACTGTAGTTTCAACTTTTAAAAGGTAACTTTTTTGCCATGTGCCACTAGAAAAAAGAACCTTTAAACTAGACACTAGACACTAGACACGCTATCCACAATTTACAATGTACAGACCACCTTTTACCTTTTACGCTATCTTTTTTATAGATGCACAAAGATAATTTCAATCAATATCAATATCAATAGTATGAATAATGAATAAACAAGTACCATGGACAATCGACAATCGACAATGGACCGGTGTAAAAAGTACATGAATTATGCACATTTGATATTGATATTTATAATACACATATTTTTTAATTTTTAATGGGCTACAAAGTAAAAATCACCCACTTGAGCTCGTTTTCTTCTCTTTTTTGCTATTGCTCCTCCTGGTTTGTTGTTTGTTTATTGTTGTTGTTGTTTGTTGTTGTTGTTTATTTACATTGTATACATTGTACATAGAAATGGGGTTGTTTCAACTTTCCCCAGCTCTGTATTCAGTATTTTTATATGTGCATGAATTTTGAATGTTGAGTAGTCATGAGCCATGAGCCATGAGAAATGAGAATGACAGGGAAAGTTTTCAGAGTTTCAAGGAGACAACTCGTTCTCTCTTTCTCTCTCTTTGATACACATCACACATCACATATCACATGTACAGAGTAAAATGTACAATGGAAATTTCTCCTCTTTTATTTTACTAGTGCATGTATAATGTACAAGTGTGTGTGTGTGTTTGTGTGTGATTTGTAATTGTCAAGTACATATCGCATATCGCGTCCACCGTCCACCGAGAGAAAGTGGACGGTAGAAAACACAGAGAGAGTTGAGCCGAGTTGAGTGAATAGTGAAAACATGTAGGGAAGAACGGTGAACGGTGAACGGCACACTTTCAATAATGCACAACGACAACCACATACAAAACGTCAATACTGAGTACTGAGCACAGAAAACTCCACTTGCTCTCCTTTTCCTTTTTCTCTTTTTCTCTTTTCACTCGAAGCTCGTACATATTATGGACTCTGTACTTTTTATCTGCACATGTGTTTCAACTAGAAGTACCTGCATTCCCAATTCCACATTCTACATTTTACATTTGTTCGTACTCCGTACATGTACATTTATGTACATTGGACATGTCAAGTTTAGAATGTGCTGGAAATGCAGAAATTGACTTGACTTGACTGGAATCGACTGTAGTCTTAATTTTGCAAACAGTTAACATTTCAGCCCAACTTGACTCTCGCACGACATTTTAGCCATAGTTCTCCAGTTTTACAGTCTACAGTCTATGGAAAGAATTGGTAAAAAATAAAAAAGCAGGGGAAATTTACCCAGTATTTAGGCACCTGGATTTTAAGACCCCAATTCATTTTTTGGTTTTAGTAATTCGTAGTTCGTAGTAGGCGCACGTGGAACGTTTATCCTGTAAGCTGTGCGCTGTACCCTACAATTTGGAATTTGGACAAATATCACAAATACCAAATATTTAACCCACTAAAAGAAATTTCAAATGTCACAATTTCCAATTTCCAATGCAAATTGTGGGGATTGACTATTTCATATTGATATTGGTATTGCCAATATTTAAAGAGACTTTTCATTTTTCACCCATGATTAATGACTTCAATGAGAGGGTTTTACACAAAGGAGTTTCATACATTAATATTGAGTAGAATTTAATGAATACTTGTCATCAGATACAGATATCAAATAGAAAATTAATTTTGTATTCCATTGCATTTCCATTTTATATTTCTTTCGATCCAAATTCCCCGTAGAAAATCTCAAAAGGTATTTTTCTACATTTTAGATTTTAGATATAGATAAATTTTGAAACAATAGTTTTTAAAGAGTCAAGAATGAGGAAATTGGTATTATAAATTCTACATTTTCTCCCATTGCACCAAATTTTATAATGGAGGATTTTATTCACATTTTAAATTTTAAAGTTTATGCGGATATCTGAATACTGAATACTTGAAACTTGTGAAGCTGGAATAAAAGTAATAAAATAATAATATTATTCAAGGGTTCAAGTGTTCAAGTGTTAAGAGAAAGAGAAATGAATTATGAATTATGAGATTCCTTTGCTTTTTTTGTCCTATTGTATTTTGTATTTTCCTATTTTATCATTTATCAGGTAGCTATCGGAATAAATTCCTGAGGTAGAAATTCCATGTTCCAAATTCCAAATTCAATTGTAAATTATTATTACAAAGAAAGAGATTGGAATTTTGAATATGGATTTGGAATGTTTACTCAACCAGACCAGACCAAACCAAACTGAATGAGTGAGTCACCATTAAATTTTTACTCACGACTGGGAATTGAAAGTCGAAAACTGTGTAGATTTTACCTTTTATACCTTTTATCTTTTATGCATAATAATATTATGCGCTAGTGTAAAATCAATAGTAGTATTATTATTATTATTAAGTATTTTACATGTAGCATGTAACGTGTAACGTGTATTGTGCATTGTGTATAGTGGATATTAGCATAATAATAAAACGAGTTTTTGCTCCTTCCCTTTCTCAAACATGGAACATTTAAGTTTTAAGCCGTGTGAAATCTTTTCATCCTCCTTTCTCTTCATTTTGCTGTAGTTTCTTCTGATCTTAAGTATCCTCATTTTCCATGTTCAATGTTCATGTTACAAAGTCAAAAGACTCGAAAGTCTGGAGACTCCAGAATCCAGAATCCAGACTCCAGACTCAACACCGTCTCAAGTCTAGAGTCTCAAGTCTCAAGTCTTAATCCGCCTTCTCTCATGGTTAACAATAATAATTCCTATCTTTTCGTCCCATCTCCATTTTCCATTTTAAAAATGTTCATTATGCATTTTTACGGTAGGTTGCTCTACTTTTACATTTTATATTTTATATTTTTTTATACACATTACACATTACACGTACATGACAATCCTATTCCTAATATCAAATATCTGATATCTATAATATTACAGAGCTTTATCCATATATTCCAAGTACAAGGTACATAAAAATTTAAAATGTAATGTAAAATACATGTAAGAAAATGAAACAGAGACTATTTCTTGTATCTTGTATCTTTTACACTTTATACACTGTATAATATAGTATAAAAATAGTTCTTATGTGTATTTTGTATTTTAAAACATATATTTTAAGACCATGTTCCATTTGCATAACATTTCTTGAGATTTCCTTCCTCTGCAATGCAGACGGAGAACTTCAATTACAAGGGGAAAAAACCAATGTACAATGTAAATACAATACAATGCGATTTTTTTTTCAAGGTGAATTTAATTTAAATGTTTTAAAAGGTATACCTTTTTTTATGTAATATCTTTTATCTTTTATCATTGCATCTGTAGTCTGTAATCTGTAGACTTTAGACTTTGCGCAAGCCAAAATAGATAATATTTTTTATTTTACATTCCACATTCCACTCACGTGTTTTTAACAGTCCATGTAATACAAAGAACAAAGTACAAATTTTATTGATAAATCCAAAATTGTGAAATAAAAAAGATTCAAAGTTAATTAGTGAAAATTCCAGAGGTTGATTAAAAATAAAAATAAAATCAAAAGTTAACTTTTAAATTACTTTTAAATTTTCATGTGTATAAAGTATAAAAAATACTTGGTAATATTTTATACAAAGCTTTTTTATACCTTTTTTTTGGGGTCAATAATTTTTAATTACGTCATGAAAGTTCATACAAAGTCAAAAGTCAAAAGCCAAAGAAATGATAAAAAATAAAAAATACTGTATACTTTTAAAATCATTTTTGGATAAATGTGAATGGATAAAAAGAAAAATGTAGATCTGTAGAATAATATAGAATATGTGAATTTTGAATACATCTGGTTTCTGTTCTTTTTGACTGGAGAAATGACAGATGCAAAAAAATAAATAGGAATGGGATGCGACGTAAAACAGAGATAAAAGTAAAAAGTAAAAAAAAAAGTATCTAAATACTAAAAACTAAAAACTAAAGACAAGTGAAAGTACAGAATACAGAATAAAAATGGAAAGTGTAGAAAATGGAGAAAAAACAAGATGTAAAAAGGAAAGAGTGCCTTGGGATTTGGGATGTTCTGAATTCTGAATCCGAATCCAAATTTCCATGATATTTCCATGATTGTAGATTGTACATAGATATGTCTAGAAATGGCCATGACCAACTGACGAGAAGACACAGAAACAAAAACAGAGGGGAGAAAAACAAGAAGATGGAAAATGAAAGCATACGTAAAATTGTTTAGTTTTCCTTATGCCCTTCTCCGTTCTCCGTCTCTCAATTCCACTCCAAGTTGATTTCATTAGTGAGCGATGAGCGATGAGTGATGAACATGGAAACTAAACATAGATAATCTAATCTAATAATTTCCTACGTTATTCCCTCTCTCCATCTTTGTCAGTTTTATAAATATCCCTCTTTCTTTGAATGTTGAATGTTGAATGGAGAGTGGAATATTATGAGCAAAGCTCAAAGCACAAAGCACATGCATCATCATATAATAAACTTGTGTGTTTTTGTTTTCGTCTACGTAGAAAGATCGTAGAGTCGGTCATATTTCCTTTCAAACTTCCTCACTCTGCATAAGTGAATTAATTCCCATTTTACCTAAACCTAAACCCAAACCGTCCATCTTTCATCTTTCATCATCATCTTTATTGACGAGAGACGAGAGTCTCCATTCTCTCTGTTTTCTATTTTCTAAACTACAGTCTCAAGTTGACTCAAATTTACAAATTTACTGGACAATCAACAATTAACAATCAATAGTATTTTCTATTTTCATATAAATGGAACCAATTACACAAAGTTTAGTAACTTTACAAAAACAACTAGAACCAGAACCAGAACCAGAACCAGATGACGGCTGTCAGTTGTCGGATGTTGGTCTAATAAATTCTAAATTCCTTCTAAATTTGTTCAATCTTCGATCTTCATGCCTGCACGCGCAACTCTCGCAAACGTACATGTTTGTTGAAGCTTGAAGCGGAAAATTATTAATGAGTATTAACCAACTTATTTTCACCTTTTTGCTATCTTCATTACTCATCAATTTTCAATTTTACACTAAATATAAATCTTGTGCATTTACGTCATCATACTTCCCGTTACTCATTAACGAGAAAGCCAGAAACTAGATATCAAATTTAATAGAGCTGAGATTTTAAATCAATAAAAATAATAATAAACATGGAGAAAATAGATAAAATCTTAATGATTTATGATAATGATAATGATAATTGCTTTGTTTTTTATGTATGGAAAAAAAGTATTAGCTATTAAAATTAATTAAATGTTAAATGGGAACATTTAGTAACCTTTTACTCATCTTTATCATTATCAAGATTCAAGATAATCATGAGGATTTTCATTATTTTGATACTTGTATCTTTTGTCTTTTGTGAATATTCTGCGTTCTTCATCCTGCACAAAACAAGACAATAAAAACACCAACTTTGAAAAGGAGAGAGAAAAAAGAGGGATGAATGTCATTTCTCTGTGTACATTTTGTACTTTGTACATTTCAACTTTCTCCAGACTCCAGACTCTAGACTCGAGAGTACAGAGAATAGTATTATTGTAATAGCTGTAGTATGTAGTAGAAAATTTCATTTGACTCTTGTCTCTTGTTTTATCACCGTCCTCTTCATTTCCTCCTTCTCGTTGAATTTTTAAACACGACTCTGTCTCCTTCTCTTTCTTCTTTTGCTCCTGCTTCTCGTTTGGTTTGTGGTTTATTAAAGAATAAAGTTTGGAGATGAAACTCAAAGTCCAACTTTTCATGAGATGCTCATGTCATTTGTTTTCTGTTTTCTCTTCTCTCTGTTCTTTGTTTGTCTGTTGTCTCTGTGTTCTGTGTTTTCACTTTAATTCATTACATTCATTCATATTTTATGCTTTATGTTGTATGTTTTATAGCTCTACATAAAATATAAATTGCACCGTCTACCTTTGAATTTAGAATTGAGAATTGAGGAAGGAAAAAGGAGATTGTTTATGCCGTTTCCCATTTGTAATCCTCGAGGAATGAAAGAAGAAAGAAGAATCCACACAACATGTACAATGTATTTACTATTTACTCTTTACACACTTTATTTATTACATTTTACATATGGTGAATTTTACATGCTAAACGCCTCTCTCTTTTTCACTCTGCATTCTACATTCTGCATACAAAACAGGAAGTATTTTGCATTTTGCATATGTGATAAAATGATTAAGTTGAGTCGACATTCTATTTACATTTACCATTTACCATTTACATTTATGACTGGAAAGTGGAAACGGGAGTGAGTTGACTATTTTAAATGAGTACAATATTTTCACTTGACTAATGTGTAATGTGTAATGTGTGACCTATTTCCAATTTCAATATCAAAATGAACCAACTTATTCTGGATTTGTTTTCTGTTTCTGTTTTGGTGTCGGTGTCGGTGTCGGTTTGGGTTTGGGTTGAATCTCTAAGGATGTTTTGTATATTATACAGACGATAGACGCAAAATAATTTGTATGTGCAGTAGAACAGAAAATAGAAAATAGAGAATCGACCTCTGCATTTCATTTCATTTCATCTCGGCACTAATTACATAATTGAGAATGTAAATGTTGCCCGTGCCGTGGTATCATTCGAGTTGGAGTTGGAGTCTGTTGTCTGTGCGATGTGCGATGTGCGTCCGAGGTTCTATTATCTATTGGACCGAGGATAATCGAAGGAGCGTGAGCGGACTATTTTATTAGCTAAATAAACTCATCAGTCCTTATTCAATAAATACTAAATACTAAATACAGATAGAGCTCGCCGTGATCTCCTATCTGCTCCCAGGCAAATCATGATAATAATAATGACACCAATATAAATATCAATAATTTAATAGAAATAATCCAATAATTTATCAAGAGTTACGAAGAACTAAATACTAAATGCTAAATGTAAAATTATACTGAATAAATAAATAAATATAATTATTCCTCCTTTCATTCACCAACTCTACTGGATTTAATTTATTTCGATAGCTTTTTTAGTATTGGGAATTAATTGTCTCATGAGTCATGAGTCAGAGCAATAATAATAATAATAATTATTATTACTTATTTATTCATTCATCAATTAGTCTCGCGATAAGTCATTGTCCTTTTGGCTCTGAGCTTTGAAGAAACCATGGAATATCAAAATATCGAATATCGACAATCAACTATTGACTTTTTACAAGGGGTATTTTTGCAAATGAATTGTGAATAGGAAATATTATATATTTTTATCCGTGCAAAATTAGAGTCTAGAGTCTAGAGCATTGAGGATTGGGAATATTTATCTAGAATCTAGATAAAAAAGTATGCAAAAATATTCCATATTCCATGAATATGATAAATGATAAATACTAAATACAGGACTGTTGGATGATTGATGTTTGATCCAATTTATCTCTTTCATTTATCCATATCAATATCAATATTTGTATCAACGGGAATAGTTGGACCACCTTTGAGAAAAAAGTTGAATAGAAAAGTACACAGCATATGGGATATGGGCAAAAGAGAAAAGAGAAAAGAGTTGATAACGAGTCAAAGTTTCTTTGTTTTTTTTTCTGTAACATTTTTTTTGGCTTACCTTGACTGTTTCTGTTTTCTGTTCCTGTTTCTGTTTATTTTGTGCGGGGTTCCCAAAACTCCAAAACTACAAACTACAAACTCCAAAGCTAAACAGAGACGGAGAAAATCCAAGGTACAAAGTAAAAGATACAGAGAGAGTAGAGGATTCAAGATTCAAGTGATACCATGTAAATGCACAAAGTTAAACAGGAACTGAACAAAAAACAAAACACAACAAAACGGGGCAGAAAAGTAAAAAGGGAAACAGAAACAAGAAGTAATTTAATGGAAAGTCACAAGAGAGGGGAAAAAGTTGAAATGATGAAAAAAAAGGAAAGATATATACACATGAAACTATATCTGTATTTTGTATTTTGTAAGGAGACAAAAGTTTGACTTTCCATTTTCCATGTACAGTTCACAAAGTGTGGATATTTGTATTCATACTTGAACTCGCATTCGTAATAGCGACGGCCTTTTTGTCACATGGCAATGGCAAAGACAGGGTAAAAAAGTAAAAAGTAAGCAGAAGGTGTGTGTAGTGTGTAAAGTGTATAATGTAAATGTATAATGGAGGTAGATAAACTTTTCTTCCCTTTTGTTTTCCACTCATTTTCCACACATGTGTTTCACGTCTGTTTCTGTTTGTCTTTGTGTTGGTCTGGTCTGGTCTGTGACGTTCAACTTTCAATGTTCAGTGTTCAGCTACTATAATGAAATTCATATCTAGACTCCAGAATCTAGAGTCTAGAAAATACAAAATAGGCTGGAAACTTTTCCCTTTTCCCGGTTTCCTCCTTCTGGGAAAGTTGGACTTTTCCTGGGTAATCTTGTTCATGAAAATACTCGGGATCTTCCATTTCATTTCTCATACCTTGAATTCATATCTTTTATCTTTCATCTTTCATCTTTTAGCTTTTCCCGTTTGACCTACAAACTCTTAATGTACAAATGACAATACGGAAAAAACGGATATTTTTGATATTGCAAATTGCAACCCCAATTAAAATTCTGGGTATAATTTTAGTTGAAAAGATACGGAGCTTATTGAACACTGCACACTGAACTGCACACAAATTAAAAGTAATTGTAGCCAAGAGCCAAACTTTAAAATTGTACCTTGAACAAAGGGCAATGGAACAAGTTCAAGTTTATACACAAGTAATGAAGCTAATTACTAATTACTAATTACAAAGTTTATTCTGGGTTTAGTTGCAAGTTGCAAGTTGTCTCTGGGTGTACTTTTCATTTCTCTTCATCTCATTTCATTTTTTATTATATTTTATCTTATGTCATATCAATTGCATTAAGCTTTAAAGCTTGAGGCAAATGCAAAGACAAAAAAACAGTCACTATATGTTATATAATAAAAAAATCCAGGTCAGACTCAAGTAATTCACATCACAATTCACAGTATGCCAAAATGTCCTCTGTCTCCTCATCCTTTTAATGGGAAAGAGGTTATGATTAATCATGCAAAATGATGAATGATGAATACAACAGACAAATCTAAAGTCAAAACTCAAAATGTTCAAGCATCATCAAAATTGAAAGTATTTATCTTTAATCTCCGGAAAATGGAGAAAATTTATGTAAAAAATCCCTGAGGACTGGAAAAAATAGGAAAATGAAAAATGAATCAAGATTCAAAATGAAAATGAAAAATGAGAAAAACACGAATTCTCAGATATCATATTTTTTATAATGTTTTCTTTTTTCAGTGAATCAGCTTCATTTTAAAAATTTTAAACGAATTGCTTCAGGTCTCTTCACTCTTCATTTTTCATTCTTTTCTACAGATATTTTCTAGTGCACTCGACGCTCGACATTCGACACTCGACATTCGACTCAACTTTTGTTTTGAGCTTCACTTGACAATGGAACGGGCTACTTTCACCCTTCAGTTTTTTGTCTTGTCATTCTTTTTAAAGGGAATAGGAGAAAACGGAAGCTTTTTCTTTCTATTTCATTGTGCACAAGTTCCAGTTGATTTGAGTGCTTGAGCTATGAGTTTCTGTTCTCGTTTTTCTCTTTTCAGTGTCTTCTTCTTCGTTATTTTTTTACATTACGAATTGTAAACTCTAAAACTCTTGATCTCTTTTCTAGCTGCATTAAATCATGTAAGAAACGAATGGAAAAGATAAACAAGTTTTTAAATTTTAAACAAAAAACACTTGCAACTTTTTTATTGATTGGAATTTTTAATTCCAATTTGAAAATTTGGACTTTTTCTTTTCTAAGAAAACTTTACAAGATTTTAATTTTAATAATTTTGAATGTTTAAGATAACATTAAATGAGGGGTTAAAAGTTGACAAAAGAATATTAATTTTTTGATGATATTAAGCCAAAGAGTAAATAAAATTCAACACATGTCTTGTCTCTTATCTTTTACCACCGGAATCCGGAATCCGAAATCGCTGAAGAAAGACGACGAACATGTAAATTTAAATGTTGACAACTATATTATAAATTATAAATGGTATGGCTTTTTCTTCTTTTTCCTCTCTCTTTGTCTTCAGTCTTCAGCATTCAGCATGCATCATTTTTATCCATTTTCCATTAGTGAAAAAGTAAAGGCAGAGTCTGAGCAACAGGAAGAAGAAGAAGAAAAAGCCATCTCTTCAGATTGTATCCGATTTCAAGTTTCAAGTGGATCTAAAATCTAAAGATAAGTAGAAAATGCTAAAAGCTACGAGCTACAAGGATAAGTGTTTAATGGGATGAGCGTGTTTTCTGTTTTCAGTTTTATTTTACTAACAAGTAACCGAGTTGAAAACTCCACAAGTTGAGGCTACACATTTTTATTTTTTATTTTACAAGTCACAATAAACAATAAGTTTCAAGTCTCAAGTTTCCAGTACGAGTTATCCAAAATCCAGAACCAGAACCAGAAACAAAGTTATCCGCGTTGCTAAAACAAAAGGAAAAAACAACAATTTCCTGGGAATGTTCATTAGCCTCTTTGTTTTAGATACTGACTTAAAATGGTCAGAGCTCAGACGGGGAAAAAAGCCTCTTCTGTTTTCTCTATTCTCTAGTCGACTCATGACAATGAAAATAATAATGATAATGGTAATGTTAATGTGATGATTTCATCCGAGAGTTGAGTCTGTTATAAATCCATGTGCTGCAATCTGCAATGTTTTTTTTTATTTCTTGTACTAAATAAAAAATAATATTCTCTTTCCGTGCTGTACACAATTTTGTCTGTTCTTCATTCTCTATTCTTTATAAAGGAAAATGACTGTCTTGAGTCTTGAGTCTTTTGATGCAGTCATGTAGAATGTAGCACAAGATAATATTTAATATAATACGAAACATACGAAACAAACGGGAAGGAAGAATGAGCAAGTGAAAAGTTGCTCCATTCTCACGTCATTAGAAAATTATGATGAGAAAAACGGGAAACTACTTGACTTTAATGGCCTCACTTTAACAGTATATTAATATTAATGTTATCATTATTCTCCACAGTACAAAGTACAGTGCACAATGTACAATCATGTATGCATATCTTATGAAATTGTATCGAAAGCAAGAAGAAACAGGAAAGAAGAGCCTCTCATTTTCTCCCCACTCAAGATTCAAGATTCTGAAGAAGATGCTCATTTTCCTCTACACGTTTTTAGCTTTGACCTCATCTCAATTTTTCAATCTTTCAATTTGTGTCATATTTTACTACGTGTAGAGTTTTGTGTTTTATCCTTGTAAATTCTAACCCAGAACATTGAGCAGAATTAGATTGAGTTTTCCACTTGATTCATTTTATAACAAGAGTTAATTAATAGAAAATGGCACGAACAATGTAAAATGTACAAATTCCGCTTAGATCTTTTATATCACAACTTTGGAGAAAAGAAAGATTACCACCAAAAAAATGAAGAGATTTTCTTAAACTTTTCAATTTTCTAGTCTATGGGAAATGGGAAATTCCGAGGCACAAAACCCATAACATATAACATATAATGTTGAATCTTGAGTGGTGCTCCATTTCCTGAAAATAGTAAAGGAGTTGAGTGGGAAGTAGGAAGTAGCGAGTTGATGGCTGATGCCTGATGCCTGATGGCTCTTACTTAGTATTTAATATTAAACATTAAATACTGAGAACGGAGAACGGAGCTTCTCAATCCTCAATCCTGAAAGTATTGTAGACTGTAGATTGTAGATATTTAGTGGGGCCAGGTTGAATTGAATTGAATAATTCATGGAGAGGGAGTCCGGTCCGATTTAGTTCAGTTCAGTCCAGAGTCCACGTGGAATTACTTGTACAAGAACATGAACTCAGGAACAGTGAACAAGAGTTTGCTGTAAATAAAATAAAACTAGTTCCATTTTCTTGTTACTTGTTACATTCCATTTTCCATTAGACTGTATAAATCTATAATACATCTCTGTATCGTTACAGAGCTTTTGTAGGGGTAGAACGCACATGTACAAATTATACTGGAAATAGGTATTAATTATTCCATCCAGTTTGTACTTTTTACTTGCAGAGTGCACAGCCCACAGAGCACAGAGTATGAGAAAACACAATACAAAATCAGGCTGAAATTTGAAATAGTCTGCAAAAGTAGCAAAATTACCTAGATCATTACCTTTGAGATAGTTTTGAAAATTAAGAATCCAGTAAAAAATATTTATATCTTATATTCATTTCATTTGTCCCATGAAACTGAACCCTTTTTTAACTCTGAGACTAATTGAATTCAAAGTTAAAAAGTAGAAATTTTAATTGAATTCGGTATAAAATATCACGAATCTCGAATTTTGAATGTAGGTCAAATGATATTTGCTTCTACATTTTATTTATCCTCAGAGATCAGAGGTCAGTTGAACATTTTTCTATACGAATAACTATTTTAAATTTTAAATTTACCTCCCTCAACATTCAACATTGAAAACTAAGCGCCAAACTCAAAAAGAGTGTTGAGTGTTTACTGATAATGAGAAAAAAAGAGCACATAAAAACTAAAAAGTACAGTCTATTTAATATTTATTTTGACAATAATCATGACAATAAAAAATCCTGTCCGATTTTACTTTTCCAGATAACTTGTGAAACAGAACAGAACAAAACAGAGTATATTTTTTACACATTTTAAAGAGAGAAAAGTGAAAGGTGAAAACAAGTCGTAAAACACAAAATTCAATATTACAGTTTTTTCTTCTTTTTTCTTTCTTATTTCTAGTTCAGGATGAAGGTTATGAGAAAAAGAGAGAAGAGTAAAAAGGCGAGGGGAAAATCATGGCTTGTTAGTGTTTCATCCATTTGTCAAAAGTCAAAAGTAGGAGCTCCCTGAATATTTATGCGTAATTTTACAATATGTGGAAAATAAAAAGGAAAAGGTTAAAATTCAAAATTTGTAACAGAAAGAGAAAGCCGTGGAAAGACAGCTGATGAGGGGGAAAACTGGATAAACTGTATTATTTTATTATTTTATCTACGTTCAGGGTTCAGGACAGAGGAATGAAAAATGAGTGAGAATCAGAGTGATTGAGCGCAAGTCGTGCATGTGTTCATCCCATAACCCACAACATTGTAGTTTGTAGTACAAAAGTAGTATTAGAATTAGATTGGATTGGCCTGGACTGAATTGGACTGGATTGGATTAGACAGGAAGAGCAGGGAGAAAGTAACGGAAGTGAACAAGGTGTTCGTGACAACAGATAGTAACCCCAAGAAACACAAAAAGAGAGAAATAGAGAAAGAGAAGGAGCGGAAAGTTAGAAAGTTGGAAAGTCGAAAAGTCGAAAGTAGTAGGCAATTCTCAAACTGAAACTGAAAATTTACATGCACCTTCTACCTTTTTTACGCGTGTGAAACACACGCAGAAATACCGATTACAAATGTAATGTAGAATTCTTACGCATTCTTCTTTGTTTCTTTTCATATCTACAGAAGAAAATAGAAGAAAACAAATCAAAAATCAATCCAACAACTAATTACATTATTTAAATGCAAAATATTTTAAAATTTAGTTTCTTTTGGATTCGGAGTTCCCCCAAAAATACAAAAGAATAGAGTAAAAAGTATTAGAGTTCATTTTTGATTGTAATTTGTTATTAAACTTGAGTCGTGTAACTTGTAAAATGTAGCTTGAAACTCGATCTTCAAATACTAGTAAATTATAAATTTTTTCATCCACACAGACAAAGAGGAAAGACGAAGAAAAGGCACAGAATCCAAAAGACATAATAAAATATAGAAAAATGTAGGTTACGGAAGAAAAGGTTAAAAAACACAGCGGAGGAAATTGCCTCAGGATTTTCAACCTGTATTTTGTTCAACTTTGGTCAGAATCCGAAATCCGGGGTCCGGAATCCGGAAATACAACACCTGGGATCTTGAGACTTGAGACGGGAGATTCTAGATGGGAATTCTCTAGAGAGAGAGAGAAGGAGGAAAAAAGAATTTCTGATTTTTATCCAAACTGAGGTCTCTTCCCTTTTTTGGTCTCTGATTTTGGTTCTTTTTTTTTTACTTCTAATTCAGTTGTGTGGCTTTTTTCAACTTGGGGTTCTATTTGTAAATTATTATGTACAATGTACATCGTGCAATGTTCAGACTAAGGACGCCGCAGCGAGGCGAAGACCACACGCACACGCACACAAGGGACTGCAACTTTCATTACTAGAAATTCCCTCTGTACTTTGAAAACTAGAATAGCTTTCTCATCCACATGAACATGAAGATGACGACGATGATAATAATGACAAAGATATGACTAGTTTCAGCACAGACAAAGAAGAAGGGAAATGAAAGAATTAGCTGTGGAAAAAGAATGACTTTTTTCTTTTTTCATCTCTTGATTCTCTCCAAAGACTTGTTGTTCCTCTGATTCGAGATTCGAAATGAAGAAACGAAAATCAAGAATCAAGAGAAGAATTGAGATTGAGTAATACAAAATTAAAGACAAATTTCTATTCTCTTTACTTGATTCACTATCTAAATTCTCCAGTCCTTTTAAATTTCCGTTGTAATCTTTATTTCAACGGCTGTTCAGTGTTCAATGTTCAAAGTTCAAAATCTCTTGAATTGTGACCTAATTTCCCTTTCTCTTCTTATTTCTCATTTCTCACTGATTGTATCAGAATCTTGCTCTTTTGTATTTTGTATTTTGTGTTCTGCATCTCGGGACTTGACTTGAAACTTGAAGCTTGAAAGATTCAAGTACATAAATAAATTTACAATTTACAGTATTTTAATGTATTCTCAACTCGTTTGCTCTCTGTTCACTTCTGTTCAAGAAAATAAAAGTATCTACAATCCAAAATCTCCAAGAGAAAAAGTGGAAAAGCAAAGACGACTTTTCCATTTATTTTTTTATAGTAAAAACCAAAAAAGAAAACAAACAGAAATGAGAAAATGAGGAAACTTGTGTTAAAAATTGTGGTGTTCATTCCATGGAAAATAAAACAATCTGTTTTTGTCTGGTTTGGTTTGGAGTTTGGAGTCTAATCTTGTTTTCTCATCATTTGATCATGATTTCCATCTTATTTTTTCCACGGTGCTTGGATTTCTACTTTGTACTGTAAAAACCGGGACATTTAATGTTTAATGGAGAAGGAGTAAATTGTAAATTTGTCTCTTCTGTGGAGAAATTTCTAATGTAATGTATTTAGTATTTATTGTAGGGAGAATTTACAAGGAAGAAAAGAGTGATTGTGCTGGTGAGTGTTGAGTGTTGAGTAGGCGAATGGCGAACTCTGTAGATTTTACTGTGTAATAATAAGATGAGATTGCACATTGACAAGACAAGTGGAGAAAGGAGAAAAAAAAGAAGAGAAAGAGAAAAGAGAAAGAAAGAAAGAAGGAGTGAATGGACCATATCTAAAATCTGAATGTATTCCAATTTGGCAATCTCTGTCTGTATTCTGTATTTTGTATTAGGATGACATTCATTACACTCAACTGTCGTCGTCTTCTTCTTCTTTTTCTTCTTCTTCTTCTCTCAGCTCATTTCAGCTCAACATGCTCTCCATTTGCTTCAAGTACTTGTGTCTTGTGTCTAAGTGTGACTCCAGACTCAACTGTCCTACATAAATACATTCATTCAGTCACTTTGTCATTCTCTTGACTCTCTACACACTTACACACATAAAAGAACAACCATAAAAATTAACGAGAGGACAAGACGAGAGAAATGAAAGACTCTGCGTGATTTTCTCATAAAAGTAAAAAGTAAAAATAAGCTAAGAATATCCAAAGTGTAACATGTCATGTAAAATGAACAGTGTACAGTGTAGAATGTAGAAATTTATATTTATGTTGTAAAGACATGCTTCAGTTTTCACCAGATTGCCTGGATTCTAGATGCTAGATTTCCATCTTTGAAAAAGCGGAAAAGGTCCATAATTAAACATTAAACAGACGCAGGACGACGGAGGGATAATTATCCTGCTAAAAATAACTTTTTACCATTTAGCTCTGAATTCTGGAAGCTGGAAGCTGGATTCTGGAAGAATAATTCTTCTCTATTTTGTATTTTGTATTTTATATTCTGGATTCTGGATCACCCTTCAAAACTTGAAGCGGAACGAAAGGATGTTACAAAATACAACACTAATGTTTATTATAATTTATTACATCATCGAAAATCGAAATTGAAATTGAAATGAGAATTAAAATGAAAATCATCATCAGCATTTTGAATTTTGAGCCTTGAGACTTGAGCCTTGATGCATATAAAATACACACAAGAATAATTATTTATCATTTATCACATTGCAAATTACAAATATTAGGAATTTGTATTTTGTATGTTGTACATTTTCCAATATCCGATTTCGATTTTGATTTGGATCATCATTAATCATTAATAAAAGCGTTATCTCTCCGCTCTCCGCTCAGCATTCACAATCAATATTTTGTCTGGTAATAAATTAGAATCATTAAAATGATTACCTTTGTAATATATTTTCAGGGTTCTATTTTCTCTTGACTCTTGGTTCTTGGTTCTTGATTCTGCATTTACAAATTACAAATTACAAAAAGGTGCAGAATACAACCCAGAAAATACTAGAGAAGGAGCGAGTGTGTAAAAAAACAAAAATAAGAGGAAAATGTAAAATAATAATAATAACAATAGAGTAGCCGACAGAGAACAGAAAACAGAGGAGAAAGACGTGGAAATATCCAGAATCTAGAATGTAGAATCTCCAATCTGGATTTAATGCGATACGTGTAAATTCGCCGCTAGTGGGTTGTGCGTTGTGCCCTAATTATTTTGAGTAAATAGTAAATACTCTCTACATGTATGCTCTATACTCTCTGCTCTATGGTTTACCCTCTAAACTCTATGCTCTATTTTCTATGCTCGGTGCCCATGGAACATGAAGCTGAAGACTGGGCATAAAATAAAATACATTCCGATTTGGACCACAAATTACAAATTACACACGTGAAATGTCTTGCAACTTTTTCAATTTAATTAGTAGGTTTCCTTTTCCTCCAACCTTCAACATTCAACTTTCAACTTTCAACACAGAAGCAAATACGGACACTCGGATGCATGTTTCACGTACTATGTATTTTGTATTTTGTATCAACTCCAACTCGTTGTTCATTGTTCATCATACTCAATACTTGAGCTTCTTTCCCCTTTCATTTTCATTTTCACTTTCATGTTCATGTTCATTTTATCGTAGTTTTCGGGATTCGGGATGAACCAAAAACCAAAATAACACAAGGTGAAAAGCCACGGGCAAAAAATGAGCAAAGTCCCTCACACAAACACCAAACATCAACAAAGAAAAGAGTCAACATTCAACATGCCGAGATCCACATCCAGATCCACTGTCTACAGCAACACGGAATACGGAACACGGAATAGGGAACATGAACTATGGAATAACAATAGAATTCGGGGTTAAAAGTCCCCTGGATCTATTTTCCCATGATATAATATTATATTATGAGATCATGTCTCACTTATCTCCATTTTCTCTTTTCTACCGCTCTCTTTTTACTTTTTACTTTTTATTATACATTCCACCGTCTACTAAAAACTAAAAGACATGGAGAAAGCACAAAGTAGAAAGTACAAAGGCTCAACATTTAAAATGCTCAAAAGGCTCGAGGCATTAAATTATACCAGCAGTGGCCCATTTCATGCTCATGTCCTGTTTTGTTCTGTTTGATCCTGTCTAATAAGCCTTTTAAGTTAAGCCAAAGTGAACCGATGAACCGTTGAACTGAAGAGAAAAGAGTACAAAAATATTGGTATAAAATATAAAATGTTATTGTAACGGAGTAGAGCGCTTAGTTTTAGTTTCAGCGTCAGTGTCAGTGTCAGAGGCTTTTATACAATATAAAATATAACATTTACCATTTACCCTTTACCTCGTACAATTTACTGTCATTAACATTTATCATTTACCATTTATCATTATATGCTGAAAGTCCGTCCGGAGTTGGATTTTAGATTAGATTTTACATTTAGATGTCATAATAATAATAATTATTATTATCCATTGTGCGAAATGCAGAGTAAAATGTAATATGAAATAAATAATAATGTTAATGTTAATTGTAAATTCTAATGATTCTAGTTTCTGGAACTACTAGTTTCTTGTTTGAGACTCTGAAATTACAAATTACAATTAAGATTATGACACGAGACACGAAATACGAAATGCGAAATATAAGCATTTTGTATTTGAATTTGGATTGTTTCTCCTCCGAATTTCGGATTTCGAAATTGGCCCTGAATTCAAAATCCAAATGACTGAAATCTAGTTAAACGGAGTTGGGAATCATGTCAAATGTAAAATGTCAGGTAGAAAATCCAGAATCTAAAGTCTCCTTTCTAAAGCTGTAATATTAAACAGAATAATAATCCTGAGTTCCGTTTTGAATTTGAATCTGAATCTGAAAGTGACAGGGAAATAAAGAGAAAGTCCTGAGAGCCGAACCATTTTGAAAAGGGATAGGTGCGTAAATTATAAATTCTACTGCTGTATATTTTACAACATAAAATATGTACTCTGCTTTTTGCTACTTGTCTCATGGATAAAATATAAGTTGATAAATACCAAAAGCATAACCAGAAGCAGAAACAGAAGCAGAGTAAATACATGTTTGTGTTTTGTGTCTATCTGGAATCTCTGTATTTGGTATTTGGTATTTTGTAGTGTGTATAATAAAATATAAGGTGATGGTGGTTCGTTGGTTTTGGTTTTGGGTTTTCGGTTTGGGTTAGGTTCGTACAGCATAATAAAAGTTCTTTATGACTCCTTTTCAACTGTTATTACTTTTCCTTGCTGTTCTCTTCTTCTTCTGCTGCTGCTGTTGTCTTGTGTCTTGTGTGCTGTGTGTTTTGTGTTGTGAGTGAAGGAATTTGGATTTGGTTTTGGATTTGGATTTTCGGTGGCGGAGATTGCTCCAGTTTATTTCCGAAATAACTCTGTATTCATAGGTTCTCAACCCTGTAAAAGTAAATGAGGTCTCGACATTCAACATTCAACCTTATTCTCTTTATCCAGGAATGTTATGTGTTGTGTGTTGGGTGTAATGGTTAACCTACCTTTCTTTGGTGCAACTTGGAAACATACATCTACAATCTAAAATCTACAATCTAGAAACTAGATTCAAATCTAAAATCTAAAACTAGTGTCTATATAAAATGTACATGTAAAATATAATATAATATTATGTAGTTTGTATCATCATCATCATCATAATATTTCCCATTTTACTCAGGGTATGACGTCATCCCTCTTTCTCTTTCTATTTTCTACCTTCATCTCAAATCTACAACCTACAACAGATGCACAAACTACAAACTATCAAATGTATAACACCACTAAAAAATTTATTCATTCCAAATTCCAATCTACTTATTCTCAATTCTCAATGTTCAAGTTTCCTCTGTTTCCGAATTTCGAATTTCGAAAACGGTGTAAAAAACAAGAAACAGTATCTTTCCAATTTCGATTCTGATTTGGATTCAAAAATGCAAAAATGTTAGATCTATTTGTTTTTTTTTTGTTGCAAATTATATAAATAAAATTTAAAACAGAAAGAAGAAAGAACAAATGAGCATCGAGTATCGAGTAAAAAATGAACAGACTTTTCCTTGTTTTGTTTTGTTTATTCTTTTTTCTACCCTGAATTTCTTGTTTCTTGTTTCTTGTTCAAGTGCTGTGTAAAAAGTAAAATGTGGCCAAAGAATTGGCTGTTTAACACGAATTTGTGGGTGGATGATCTTGAATCTTGAATCCTGATCTCGTTTTAGTTTTAGCTTTCGTTACGGTTCCTGATCTCTGTGCACTGTGCACTGTGAACTGTGCAATCAGCAATATTTTCTCTTTATTTCCCAATCGGCTGTCTCTTTTCCTCCTTTGATCTTTATCTCTCTCAATTTCTCCATCCATTCCACTTTGCAATTTTTTCCTCCTTCTCTTTACAATTCACAATTCACAATGTATTTCATGTTTGGTGTTTGGAATTTGGAATTTGGTATTCTGTGGAAATCTCATGTACTTAAATACACACTCTACCAGAAAAATGAAAAGGGATTCGAATTTAAACCGTTTTGGATTTTTACTTTTATAAATAAATTTCACGTACCAAAAACCTAAAACCAAAACTAAACTAAACCAGGCCAGACCATTTTTCTTTGTTAGTTGAAATTTGAACTGTTTCCACAGTTCGACAGTTTCCAGTTTCCAAATTTCCCATTTGGTATTAATGCGGCAAAAATAGAGTAAAAAAAAGTAGGATTTATGCTCCTTTAAACGCCCATTATCAGAAATATGACCCTGTAACACAAGAACAAGCATAATAATAATAATAATAATATTATGATACCTTTTATTTATATCTTTTTTTGTGGAGCATTTTGTACAACTAAAAAAACTACAACTTTTACGACAACTCGTATTTGTTTCAAAAACTAAATAGTAAATACTTGTGTTGTTACTTGTTTGCAGTAAAAATATTTAAAATTTCAAACATTCATCACTGCAAAGAAAGTTGTAAACAAAAACATTAAAGTACAGTAAAAGAGTTTTGAAATTTAAATGTACATAATAATATAATAGTATTCACTTGAATTTTGTATTTTATGAAACACGCGCGAAATTCGTATTTCGTTTGTATGAACATAAAACATAAAATAGCAAGCGGAAAGAAAGGAAACCGGAAATAGGAAAAGTATCCATAAAATGAAAAGGTCAAAGTCAAAATCAAGTTTCCAGTCCAGACGAAGGTCATTTTGTCAGCATTTATTATTATTATTAGCAGCATTCAATAGTTATGATGAAAATCTTATGCTTTGCCTATCTAGAATCTAGAATCTGGAATTTAGGCATTTTAAAGTAAAAATAATATTAAAAGTAAAATAAAAGATATTATTATTATTAAAAACGTACGAGTTTTATTTTTGTTTTTACAACTTTATTTACAGTCAAATTAATTTATTTATTATTTACTATTTACGGCTTGAAAATGTGGGACAAGAAAAATAAATAAAAATATGAAATTATTGAGGTCACATGTACTTTAGTTTTTTAGTTACCTCTGCATTTAAAAAATAATAATGATGGGCTCTCTATGAGCTTTTTCAATGGCAATTTTAATGTTCATGTATTTTTGTAGACAATTTTTCTATTTGTGGTTTGCTGTTTGTAGTGTCTAGTAAAAAAAAAACTACGGTTGTTTGGATTTTAGAGTTTGAAATTTGGATACGCATGAGCTTTTTCGTTACACAACACGACACACACACATGCCGTGAAACATGAAGAGTGTATATTATGTATTGTGCATTTGTAATGTATACACATTACATAAATATCACACGAGGGGTTTTAAAACGGTGAACAGTGAAATGTGTCAAATATTACGTATTTATTTTTTCAACTTGATGTTTGATGGCTCTTTCTCTCCCTCTCTTTCACTTTAGGTTTTGACACAGTACAAAAGTACTGCAGAAAAATATAAGGAGAGAGAGAAAGTGAAGAAGCGAGGAATATTAATTGGGTAATATTCCATGTTTTCTTTCATATGTTTCATGTTTCAAGTGCGTAACTGGTAAATGCTCACTGTTCAGTGTTCACACAGTTTAAAAAGCCAAGGTTTTTGCTTACGTCAGACCTAGCACACTTTTTCCGCTCCCACAGCACGCCAAAAAGGAAACCAAACCACAGCAGAGACTAGACTCGAGATAGACTTGAACACATGCTACAAGTTACAAGTATTTATTTATTTATTATGTATTCGGTATTCGGTATTAGGGGTAGATTGGATTGCTTTGGATTGGATTGGATTATGTTAAAGTCTAAAGGCATACAACACACGCAATATCCATAATATTCTGCATATTCAGAACCTTTCTACTTTCTACAAATACAAATACTAGATTCTAGAATCTAGATTCTGTGTCATAATAAAATAAAATAGAACACACTTACATAATAATAATACTAATAATAATAATAATGATGTGCACTCCATTTTTTACTTTTTTTTATTTATTTATTTTAGTGCTATCTAAATTCTAAATTCTAATAATTTGTTGTTCTGTCTCAAGTCTCTTGAGATTTGAGACGTTAAAATGTATAGGCATAATTTTGTCTACTATTTTTTACTCTCTTCATCCTTCATACTTCATGGGCTCCATTTCAGAGAAATTCCAGAGATTATGATGCAGAAAATAAAATCCTGGAAGCCTAAAATATTGCAAGTGTAACTGTAACTGTAAACTGCTGGATAAATAAAAAATAAAAACAGATAAAGATAAAAAGATAAAAGCAAGTGAATTTCCAGTTTGTTTTCCTCCTTTTTTCTCTCCAAGGTTGAAGGCGCTTCAACTTCCTCTCACATCTCACATCTTACATGCACTTGGATTTAGATTCATACTGTACAATGTACAACTTTCCCTATAAAATATTATTATTATATATTTTATAGAGAGGATATGAGCAATTTTTCGGAATTTTGTACTAAACTTTCTTCCTGTCTGCAGTCCAGTTCTAGTCCAGACTCCAGACAGTTTTTTTTACTCATTTTGGAAAGAGGGATTTGGGTTTGGAAAAAAGAAGAGACTCTCTTTAAATGTGTCTCTGACATATTTTTGCAGTTTACAGTCTCCTTGTTTTATGTCATCTTTTTATACCACTGTGAACTGTGATATAAAATATAAAGTATAAAGAACATCTTTCATAGCTTTTTTACCGGGTGCATCTTGTGTTATTTGTTGTTTTCATGATCGTGAAATCATGGAATCATGAACCGCGAACAAATCTTTTGATGAACGATAAAAATATGGAGGTTCCTAGATAAAACACTGGAAATGCATGAAAAATCATAATCTTTTTACTTGCTGGAGAAACAAAGAAAATTTAGAAATGCATTTTGTTACAATTTACAATAATGTTTTTGTTTTTTGTACCTGGGAACTTTATATTGCTTATTTTACTATTGTTTTAAAATTCCCCAACAAATAAAACTATTGTAGAAAAGAAAAAAATTAGGAAAACAAATAAATCTGTGACAATTCACTAAATGAATGAATAATGAATAAAAAAAGGACTTGAGCTTTGAAACTTAGTAAAAAATAAAAGTACCCTGAATCTTTTGAATTTTGAACACAAACACGGATAAACAGAGATAAAAAACTAAGACAAAGGGATAAATGAAAGAGGAGTGAGAAGTGAGAGGATTTTCATTGAGTATTGAGTATTGAGCAGTGAAGAAAATGATGGGAAATTTACGTGATGTCTCAACTCTGAATCATTCTGTCTCATGTCATTCAATCTTGTATCTTGTGTTTTCTTGGGTGGAGAAACAAAAAACAAACCAAAGAAACAAACGGAAGTAGAAATTAAGATATTCCACATGCTCCCTTTCCTTTTCTTCCCCTACTTTCTACTTTCTACTTTCTCCATTGAGCCAGCTCGCAGCTCGCAGCTCGTAGTTCACATGGTCTAGAATCTAGAGTCTACGATAGTACTAGTAAAAGTGTGTCATGATGGATTAAGCTTTGGACGAGGATAGAATAAAACTGTAATGTGTAATGCGTCTTCTCTCTCTTTCTCTCTCTTTCTCCCTTTAGTGTGTTCTGTCTACGTCATCAACTTGTTCGTTTCTCCCCCTTTTATTTTTTCTTGCTTTCCTTCTCCATTCTCGATTGTCGATTCACGTACTTTTCCCTGTTTTATGTTTTCCCCTACACTCTACATTCATCCACCTTCAACTCTACTGTTCAACACCCTTTTCCCTTTTACTGCTTGTCTTTCACTTTTCTGTTTTCACTTTTGACTTGTGACTTTTGAACATGAACATGAAGAGTAAAGGAAAGTAAAAAATGTAGAATAGGAATGACGTCAAGCCCCATTTTCTAAAGTAAAAAAAAGTAGGAAAAGGGAAGAAAAACAAAAGAAAATCTCATCCTCTTTTCATAAGTAATTACTAATTACTATTTTTAATCTGCTCATTATCAATTCTCAATGCTCAAGATAATAAAAGTACTCGAGGAGCTTTTTTTACTTTTGGGAGTGGATAAAAAAGATGGCAGTTCAATCTTTAATCTTTAATCTCTAATCTCTCGTGTGGAGTGATTAGCTGAAGCAGTGTTTTATTTTTTATTTTACTGTGAGATTTTTTTTATATCTGAGATATCTTTAACGATTCTAGATTCTAGATTGTCGATTCTAGACGGGACATTTGACCTGTTATAAATAAATACATGATCAATGACCACGATCAAAGGAAAAGGAAAAAGTATAGAAAATAGAAAATGGCAGTTTTTATTACAGACAGGAAAAGACAATAACATGTTGGAAATGTTAAAATATACAGGGGGACATCCACAGACACTTGGCTTTTCTGACTTGTGACTTGTGACATGGAGTTTCAAGTTACGAATTGGAATTGGAATTCTACAAGGACTTGAACCTCAGCCTAAAAACTCAAAGGGCTAATGTGTAAATTGCGTAGACGGGGAGATTTTTTCTCTTTGTATTTTGTGGATTCTAGATTCTGGACAGACAGTCGTCATGGGGAGAGTAATAAAATTCTTGCTACATCCTCGTTTTTTCCTCCCCACATAAATACTGGATACATGATACTGGATGCTGGACACATAAAGATTTTACCTTGTGTTCCAGTTCAATATGTAAAACGTGTATCCGCTATCTTTTTCTTGCCGTATCTTTCTTTTATACTTTATCCTGTGTTATTTTGATCTGTACGTGAGGAATCCCAATGACCAATGACCAATGCTCAATGCTCAATGAGTACTCATAAAAAGGGAAACATGCAAGTTCCGTTTTCTGTATAGAGTATCGAGCATAGACTGAAGAGTGTAGAGCGTAGAGTTTAGAGAAAGGAGAAAGGAGAAAGTACAGGAAGGAAAAGACCCAATGTGTGTGGTGTGTGTTTTGTTAATGTGAAGGGGTGGGTTGCCGGTTGTTGGTTGTGGGTTGGATTAAGTCCGGTCAGGTAGGAACAAAATGAGACCACATAAAAATAATAGGGAAAAATGCGTTCCTCCAGCAAAAAAAACAGACAGTCGAAAACAGAGGAATGATAAGAAAAGGAAAAAGAACAAGTTGAAAAAGTGAATGTCCGACGTCCGGGGATTCTTGTACATGGAATATGGAATTGGGCTGAGTTGGAGTTTGGTGTTTGTTGTGGATCCCAATTTCTTTGGGTTTCCCTCTTTCTGTTTTTACAAGAAAAAGCAGAAAACAGACACCGGACGGCGGACAAGGAACCGTGTACACAAATAAACTTGTTTATTTTAGCTCCGTTTCAGACCGTCTCATGAATGTTCAATGTTAATGCCGAGTGTTGAATTCCTGGCTCTATTTCTGGATTTCTGGGGTTCTGGGGTTTGGTCACAGTGGGATTCGCTTAGATTTAGATTTGGAGTTTGGATTTTTCTTTCAACTCAACTCAACTCTTTAGAAAAGAAGAAGGTCAAAATCAAAATCAGAGGAAGGAAAAAAGGACACAGAAATCTCTTTCTTTTTCTGTTTGCTGTCTTTTTCCCAATTTTATATTACATTATACATTTTACATGTGTTTCGTTCTTCAAGTGCACAATCTACAATCTAGAATCTACAATCTACAAAAAATAGGATCAGGGAAAAGGACACAAAAAGAAGAGGAAAGCAAGAGAAAGAATAAAAAGACGAGACTCGAGAGAGAACAAGAACAAGAACCAGGGAAATACACGTAAATTCGGACTAGGTTCGGATTGAAACTACACGTGCAAAAGGAAAGAGATACCTTCACGGTACATCGTGTACCGGAAAAGGAAAGTATGGTAAAAGAAAAAATTCCATTTTCTGTTGAGACTTTCTCATCACTTTTACTTTTCACAAATGCATTCTGTACTAATTACTCAATTTCTCCATTTCCGATTTTTTATTCACATGTTTTAATTTTTTGTATCTTTTGAGTGACTTTCCTTTTCTTTTACATCCGTCGTCATACCTTGGAATTTAGGGGAAAGAGTCCAAGGAAAACGGGTGAAAGTGAATGTGAATTTGAATTGAATACCCTTTCTACTTTCTACTTTCTGCTTGTTTTCTGTGTACTTTCATCAGTTTACCTGAGAAAGAATTTTGTATACAAATCCATTCTATATTCTATACATTTCCATTTTCCATGAATAGAAAAAGTAAGAGGAAAACTTTTTATTTTCTTCACATTATCTCTCTTTTCTATTCTTTGTTCTGTTTTCTATTTTCTATTCATCCTTCCGCTCTTTTCCTTTCCCGTCCGTTTCCGTCCGGTTCCGTTTCTTTTCTTTTCAAACTGGATTTGAATTGAGCTTTGAGTCTTGAGCTAAGCTGAATCAAGTTGAGAGCTTTGAATCCAAATCGGAGTCTGTTTCTGTATCAGGTCAAGGGATTTTCGTACAGAAAAAAATAGTTGGAGCTTCACTAAAACGTAAAACGTAAAACGGAAGAATAAAACTTTTAACGTGTCTTCACTTTTTCCACGTGTCGTTTCAAAAGTTGAGAGTCTAGAATCTAGAATCTAGAGTCGCGGATGCCGGTGGGATAAAATCTACATTTATGACACATGACACAATTTAAAAATGTGAAAGCGGGCCTTTGGCTTTTACATTTTGCCGTTGGCCTTTGGCCTTGATTTGACTTGACTTTGGAGTTTTGAGTTTTGAGTTTTGACTTGCAATAAAAAGAAGCTCAAAGCTCCAAAAAAACTGTGAACCGTGATTTGAATTCAGAGGAGGAAAAAATTCCCCATTCTCTTTTTTTTCCTACTCCCAGAAGCTATCCGTCTAATTTTGACTTTTTTTTCTTTTCTCTTTTCCCCGTTTACATAATACATAATACACGGAGACATAAACTATTTCATTTTCTGTTCGTGTTGATGAAGAAAAAAGGAGAGTTGAGAGCTGAGAGAGACGAGTCTACAGAGTGGAGTTTCGTCTGGTGTGCATATTCACTCTTTACTCTTTACTCTGTTCAGCCTTCACTTTCATCAATTACACCACGGGGGGTCTTAAACTCATTCCTTGAGCCATTAAACAGTTTTTCACAGACTCCTCACAGAATTTCCAATCCTCATCACATCCTCACTCTTCACTCTTTACTCTTCAATCTGTTCAGTGTTCAGTCTTCAGTGTTCAGGGTGGAAAACACATGGATTACTTGAGCTTTTAGCTCAGAGCATGAACAATGAACAATGTACAATGTACAAAGGAACCATTAGGCAAAACATGTTCATTCGCATTCTCCTTCTCATTTGATTTGGCACTGACTCTTGATTCTTGATTCTTGATGCTTTGGTTTATCTCAGCTCTTTTCTCTTTTCCTCCGCCATCCATTAGCCCCAGTCTGCAGTTATTAACATGTAAAATGTATCATGTCCAATATCAAATTTCCAAGGCTCATTTTCTCCTTTCTCTTCTAGAGAAAAGAGAAGGAAAAAGAGCAGAAATTTTATTCGGTTAAAGGTGGAGGGAGCGGATCAAGTGTTTAAGCTCTGAGGTCAGGCTAAAGTCAAAGAAGCAAAGAAGCAAAAAATCAAAGCCAGATGAAGAATAAGAAACCAGAGTCTTTTGCATTGGCTTTGGCATTGCCATTGGCCTGGAGCATCAAAATCCTTTTCTGCAGACTCCAGACTTGGATTTTTCTAATGGTGTCCCTGTAAATTAAATTATAGGAGTCACTGAACAGCGATCAGTGACTAAATGTCCAAAGTCCAACGGAACAAGGAAATTTGACTATTAGACAACTTTTTCCTCCCCTCTGGAACCAATTCCAGATTTCAAGGTTCAAGGTAACCTGGTGAATTTTCAAGTTGGGCAAATTTTGAAGGAACTTCTTGTCTGTAGTTTAGAGTCAGAGTCAGCGTCAGAGTCGTGATTTATTACTGAAAAAATTTGGGAAACTCACTTCTTTTGTTCTAGCAACCTCAAGTTTCTAGTTTTTAGTCTAAAGTCTGCAGAGCTGAGAATGTCGACTGTCGAATGTAGATTTTAGATCTGGAGCAGGAGAAAGGAGAAAGTTGGATGGAAATTAGGAAAAATAAAGTAGCAAGATGAAGGTGGCCGACGGCTAAATGAAACATTTTCTTATCTGGAGTCATGAAACCAGAAGAGTCGAATGGAATGGCAAGCTCAACTCTAAACTCTAAACTAAACTCTAAATTCTAAACTCTGGTCGTGAATGGAGAAGACATGTTTTCTCTTTCTATATTTTTCTATGAAAAGTGCGTCCTCATTTTACTATTTTCATTGGATTGGAGAAAGTATAAAATACAAAATACACAATATGTGTGTTCCTACTTCGTATTTCGTACTTAATATGGATTTTACACAGTTTTTTTTACCCTGAAAGAGGTTCAAGTGTGTATTTTAGATATGTTTTAACTTTTACCTTTCACCAGAGAAAACTTGATGTGTACATTTAACATTTCTCTTTTCCCCTCGTAAAGATGGGAATAAATATGGTGCAGATTTAGACACATCTCAATTCTCAATTCTCTAACCGTACTTTTTAGTCTCTATTCTGTTGAATGTATCCGTCTTTTGTCTTGTGTCTACACAATTTATGGAGTCTCTCCACCTCAAAAATATGCTCTAGTGAACCAGGAAAACCAGTACCAAAATCAGAATCAGAATCAGAGCGAGAAGCAGTGGCAAAAGAAACAGAGAGGAAAAGGAAAAGGATGGGTTGTGTAATGACGCGATGGAAGATGGAAAATGGAAAGGAAAACAATGTCAACCAGTTTCATGCTCCATTCCACAAATAAAACTCGGGTTTCCTCTCTCTTTTTCATGAGTCTGACTCTGACTCTGAGGATTCTGGATGCTGGATGATTTATTTTTTCTGCACGGAGATTCTGTCAACTGTCATCCGTCACCCGTCAATCTCTTTGTGGCTTGTATTATATTGTACAAACATCCAACATCCAACATTCAGGATTGTGAATCAAGACATGAGACTGAATCATTATCTCCACATTTAATGTGTACACTGAATTCCACTTTGTCCAAATGACAAAAATCAACTATCTCAAATCTCCAGTCTCGAGCCTTTTGATTCTTTCCGTTTTCGCTGTACGTTTTTTTCAATGTGGTTTTTTCACAGTGTACAAGAAAAATAGACAACTTTCGACTGTGGAAAAACTTTTACAGTGTACAATTTACAGTTTACATCTAAAAAGAGGACAATTTCCCTTGTTTTTTTTCAGCTCTTAACATAAAAATGAGGGATGGGGAATGATGAAAAATGTGATGGGATGAGAAATGACGTCACTGAATACTGAATGCTGGGTGTGAATTGGGAATTGTGACAAGATACAAAATACAAAGAGAGTCTCCATTCTCCATTAATACTTAATACTTAATACGCATTTGTACGATCATGAATCATGACCATTATAAATTTGGATTTTGGATGTTCCAATTTTCCCACTGGTCCCCTTTTCAAATCAACCATTGGACGCTGAGTTAATGTCACAGTTAACAGTTAATACGCAAAGTGTGTATTTTTCCACGTTCAACCCATTTTGTGTGTCAGGACTCTTTACTCTTGACAATAAAAAAGTCAAAAGTATGGAGAATGGAGATAAAAATCCATAGCCAAAGCCGTATCACGTCCATAATCTATTTACTACAAACTACAAACTACAAAAACTGCAAAAGTACACCAAGTGAAACTGAGAAGGAAACTTTGAAACTTGAAGTTGACCTCAAAACTCCAAACACATTCTGAAAATGCTTTTAAATCTTGTGTTTTGATCCCCATTTGATTTGTATCTTGTTTTTTTTTGTATACTTGTACAAAATAATAAACAAAACAAAAGAGGAGCAGCACTTACTCTTGGATCTTGGATCTCGGATTTTAGAGCTAGTATATCATTTTACATTTTTATAGTGTAATATAAAACGCAAGAAAATTCAAAAATAGGTCCACAACGTTTCAATTTCACGTCCACGTTCAACTTCATACAGGAGACAATACACAAAATACAAAAGACAAAAGAGGCTTTAAAATGATAAAAGTTTTCATGTCCAAAAAATTTGTGTTGAATTTTCAGTGGATACTTTTCACTTTTTTAGCATATAGAAAATAGAAACATGATACGACAGAGAAAAGAGAAAAGAGAAGAGGCCGTCAAAGAAAACAGAAAGAGTTAAAAGAGGGACACTTTTCACACCTAAAAACTAAAAAGATCCATCGGCATTGTCATTGTGCAGTGAGTACACTTTCACTTTTGTTTTTTGGCCGAGTGAAAAGGAGAGAAAAGACGCCATGTAAAATAATATTCATCGTTTAGTCCCGCATTTTCCTCTTTGTTCTCTTTTCTATTCTTTTACATTTTACATTTTACCTCCCCTCGGCTCAGCTCAGCACAGTTCACTCGGTGAAACGGTGAACGGTGAAGCGGTGAAAGTAACCCATTCAAACCAAACCAAACCAAAACCAACCCAGGACTTTGAAATGTGTTGAGAATTGAGAAGGAGAGTGGGGAAAAGTTGTGGATGATGTCATCCTCGATTCTCTACATCCACATCCAAGTACAAGTCCAAGTCCAAAGTGTAGCAAAAAAGAAGAGCTCGTGTGTGTTCTATTGTGTATTGTGTAGACTGTGCACTTTACACTCACTTAAAAGTTTCGTAAAATCCGCATCCGTCTCCGTCTCCGCTTGTGTACTTTGTACTTTGTACATAATATTATTCCGCGTTACATAAGCCGTAAGCCTTCTTGTGCAATTTATATTCTACATTCTACAGTCTAAACTTCAAACTCTCCACGTGTGTATCTTTTATCTTTCTCTTTTTCTTTTTGTCTCTTGTCTTTTGTCAACATATGAAATATACATGAATTTCCCTCCTTTCTTTTTCTTCTTGTTAATTCTAAAAGCTTGTTCATTCTTCATTGTTCATTCTTTACACTTTATTCGTGGTCCTCATAAAACAAGGGAAAGTGACTAACACCATATAATTTTCACGCTTTATTTGCTCCAATAAAAGGATAATGTAATCGTAATCAAGAATCAAGGCAAAAGTCAACAGTCAACAGTCAACAGTGGAGATGAGTCAAGGATATAAAGATACAGATTACAGATATACTTGGATATAAAATATAAATATAAAAATAAATGCTCATAGTCTGTGATATCTTACTCTTACTTCTTACTGTATTTCATCACTTTATGAAGGAAAATCGGGTTGGCTCAGAAGAACTCAGAAGGAGGCCAGAAAATCAGAGAGGTCAAAAGACTTGTTCATTTATTATTACTTTTTGTACCCCTTTCAACTTTTAACGCTTTACACTGTACAGCGTACAATTTACATTCAAGCTTGAAGAGAATAGAGAATAGAGCAACAGGATTTTATAGATTATACAGTACCGGAGAAAGTGAGTGAAAGTCGGTGAAAGTCCATGGTGAAAATTGAGGCTGTGATATTTGAGGACGGAGAATGAATCTCTTTATTTTATGTTTATTTTATGTCGTCCTAGAGGAAAATTAATTGCTCTCATCTCGTCTCATCTCTTCTCAACTCGTCTCAACTCAACTCATTTCATTTTCAGTTTCGTTTCACTTCATCTATATTCTTATTCTCTGTTCTCTGTTCTTTATTATGTCGTCTTTGCTCTAATGAGGTCAACAGACACAGAGGACACAGATTCACAGATTACAAATTAGACGAGGCAAACATGCTGTGAATTAAAAACGGCCAGGGAAAGCTTCGTTCAGTTCAGTTCATTTTAGTTCAGTTTAGGCTTGTTTAATTCCTTCAAAATTGAAGGCGTTTTATTTACATGTGTCATTTCTGAATTCTGGATTTTGGACGATTTACTTTTTACGTTGTACGTCATCCCCGTTTCAAATTTCATCTTTGAAGAAAATTTGAAAGCTTTGACTCAACTTTTTGGACTTTGGAGAAAATGACTGACGGAGAATTTCAAGGGTGATTGAAAATTTTACATAGTTGCAGTTTTCACTTGAATTTGGGATTTTGAGTTTGGAATTTGAAAATTGAATTTCTGTTCTTTTTTTCCAGAAAATGTATCCTATTTCATGAATCCAATCATCCTAATCTCTGTATTCTGTATTTCTCTTGTCCTGTTGTGTGTTTATTGTTTATTGTAAATTTCAGGAAAAAGCTCAATTTTCATTCACAGGATTTCCAATTTTGAATTTTGAATTCAGGTACAAACTAAAAAAAACGATATGTGAAATTTTCAATCATTCAAATTTTATCCAACATTCCGTTTCCAAGGTTTCCAAATAACTTCTTAAATCTTGAACAAAGTATTCTTTTTTCTTCAACAAGCCGTTGGTCGTTGGTTGTTGATGACGTAAAAGTAAAAACTCGAGGATCATGTACATTTTATTCCTTGGATTTTACAATAGAAAATTCTTTATAAAATAGGTTCTACGTATTTTGATGTTGAATTTTTGACTAGGATTTTACATTTTACATTTTATAGATTTTATGCAAAAGCAATAAATATCAAAGAAAAAGGGGGAAAGTTGGAAGCAGGTTTATGCAAAATCGGATCAGATCTCATCACATCACATCAAAAATCGCTTATATCTTTACACAAATAAATTTGTTCATTTTCCCCGAGGCGATTGTTTATTGTTTTCCTTGAACCTTTTCCGCTCTTTTTTATCCACCTGGCAAAAACCCAAAATCCAAAACTCAAAAATCGTAAACTGTGTAAACTGTCTACTGTCTACAAGTATGTAAAAGAAAAAGGGAAACTCGGTGCTCGGTGTAGATAAGAAAAATACGCATATTTACAATCTAAAATCTAGAATCTACATTCTTTTCCATCTTCCATCTACATATTTTTCCGAATTGGAAACTTTCCCGCTTTCTCTTTTCTCCTTTCCCTTTTCTCCGCTGTCTTTTGTATGAAGAGAAACGTAAACTAACCTGAAGATTTGTGGATAATCAAGTTTGAGCTTTGAAAGTAGTAGAATTTAGCCGAATACAGAACACTCCAAAAAATATAGAAAAGGTTCGAAGAGATGACACTTGTACTTTTTGTACTTTTTGTACATGAACGAGAAACGAGGTATGTTTTTCCTGGAGAAATCCTCCTACAGGAGTTTTCTCCTCTTTTTATACTTTTGTATGCATTTGTTTGCTATTTCTGCCTGTTGATGTCTGTTGATGTCTGTGTGTGGTCTACACTCTACACATGTTTCGTATTTGCTATTTTTATTTGTTGTCGGCTGTCGGTTTTTTGGTAGAGCCTGGAGGTGAAAAATAGCATTTCTATACAGATTCTAGATTCGATAGATTTTGCACTGTAATAGAAAGAGAGCAAACAGCAAACCGACGTAAAGGAAAAAAGAAGCGTCAAAGAAAACCCCAAGAAAAAAGAAGAGAAAAGAGGGAAATACGTTATACGTTATACGTTAAATGTTAAGCCAATGTTTGTTGTGTTGTTTGTTATTTGCTATAGGCTTGAGTAAAGTACATTACACATTATTGTATCAACCGAGTAAACAAAAAACAAACAACACAACTCAGCACACAAGCAAAAGTACAAGTACAAGCAAACAAAGCTGGAGAACGGAGAATATACAACTAGAGCACTGAGCATTGAGCATGTATAAAATAGAGGCAGAACGAGGTAGTGGATAAATTATACATGGAAATTCATGTGCAACACACAAGACACAACACACCTTTTCCCTTTTCCCTGTTTACAAGAGGGCGTTCTAATGAGAACCAAAATGAGCCCATTTTATCCCATAAATGCAGCTCTATTTGCTATTCTTACACCTTTTCTCCACACTCCACACCACCACTACTTTTACATTTTACTATACTTGAGGATGAATTAGTTAGTGAGTAACTCCATGGCAACAACACACTGTCTAAAGTCTATAGAGTCTAGTCATCATATTTGTAATTTGTAATTTAAAACCCAACCCAACTTCAACTCACCCACATCCCACATCCTCTACAAAGAACCCAAACCAAACAACATAAATGGGAAATACATGGAAAATTACAGCTCTTGTTGTTCTTGTCTGATGTGTGAAAGGTAAACAGGAAACTGGAAATACAATAGCTTTTAACTCGAGGAAAAAGAATGTAGATTCTAGATTCCAAGAGATTTCAAAATTTTACTTAAACTTGGAACTTGAACTTAAGTATTAAATGTATAAAACAATAAAAGATGATTTCTGATGAAAGTTTTATTCTTTTCAAAATATACAAGTAAAAAGATGTCAATGTCAATTTTCTTTTTCATTTCCAAGAGTTTTACTTCAAATGTCAAATGTCAAAGTTCAAAGTTCCTGTCTTGTTTGTGTTTTATTCATCAGGAGTTTTTCAGTTGACTTTAGTCATTTGACATTTGATAATGTACCCAAAAAGTGCGTCGTTCTCATGCGTAGGTACTTTTGTACATAGACAGTTTCCCCATCCTCCATCCTCCATCCACATGATTACATGTATATTTAATTCCTTGTTCTACTTTCATTCTCCTTCTCCTTGTTTTGCTACTCCAATTCCAATTCCAATTCCAGTTCTAATTTGACTTTGTGGTGCAAGTCGATACATTGCGAATGAATTCCGAATTCCGAATCCGGGTTTTCACTTTTCACTTGCCATGACAAAGAGCTTTTCTGTGTAAACTGTAAACTGGATGAAAACAAGAAGAAGAAGAAAAGGTGGAAAATACACAGTAGATTCATGCTTATGAAATATGTAGAGTGAAAATGGATACGAGTATTTTCCTTTTTCGTATTTTGAGATAAAGAAAGCAAAAGTAAGTACATTAGAGAATACTATATGATGTTGCCTCTGCTCACTCCATGTGCACTGCGGATTGAGGATTGAGGATAATTATATCATGTAGACATGTACTTTACAACCACTAGATAAATTTAATGATGACTACTTATTGAGTACTCACGAACCATTTATTCCCACTCCGATTCCCAAACCATGGCAAATGGCAATGGAAAAGTACAAAGTACGCACATGTACATTTCGTCAACATTATCTTTTATCTTTTATCGTATTATTCAGCACACAGCATAAATAATAAATAATTCGCAGGGCTCTACTGTCTTCAAAATCCTATTTTCTGTTGTCTATTTTGATACACGTGCACTTTTGAGAGCTTCTCAATTCTGATTATAAGCTGTAAGAAAAAAGAAAGGACGTTGACATGCTTTTTTACGTAGTTCACGGTTCTTGTCTTGATTTTGAGCCTCGAAAATAGAAATACATAGAAAAATAAATAGACATTCTTGAGTCTGGGTTTCAAGTGGAAATTGATAGCGGAAACGGAAAGTCAACTCCAAATCAAAACCACAAAATCCACTTTGTGGTCTACAGACCTTTCGTATTTAGTATTTTGTAGGCTGAGCAGAGCATTAAAATGTTACAGATTGACGATGGGCGATTTTGTATTGGAATCGGAATCCATGAGGAAAAGTTATGCGAGAAAGAGAAAGTGGAGAAAGTTGAGAAAGTACGCACTTTTTGTGGACTGTGGACTGTGGAGTCTGGAGTCTATTTAAAATGAGACATTATGTAGAAACATCATTAGTGCATTTATCAACAAGAAGAAGAACAAATGGCAAATGGCAGTGGAATCATTACGCAACAGCACTATATTTACTATTTACCATTTACTATATTTACTCGTCACAGCGCCCGAGTCATAAAAGTCATAATGGCACCAGGAAAATTTATTACATCAACATTATTTATTTATAAGAGTAACTCATAACTCATGTAACCGAACAAACAACTCAACTGATAAAAACTGCATCACCCGAATATAAAAATATAGAAATAAAAATACAAAATGTCTGTTCCAGTTTTGCAAATGAGAGAAATGTTCGTTTACTTGATACTTTTAATATTACTATTGACTATTGAGGACCTCATGATAATTTTTCATGTACTTTCTGTTTTGTTTCAACATTTTGTGAGTTGTGAGTTGTGAGTGCGAGTCGTTGCTGGTTCCTGTATTTTGCATTTTATTATTATTACTCATGTTGTTCCTATTTCATATTTCATATTATTCATGAATGATGAATTCATGAGGAACGTGGATAGTGGACATTGGACATTTTTCATAGGGTTTTTACTTTTTACTTTTTTACCTCAAATAAAACATGAAAGTTGACAGTACAATTTACAATACAAACGGAGAAAGGAGAAAGGAGAAACACCTCACAGCAAATGAAGAAAAAAAATACGTCAAAAGTTATGTATAAATTCGTTAGACAGTCTGAAAAACAAAAACAAACTCTAAAATATAAAATATAAATAATACCTTTGAATTTTATTCTATTTTCTCTGTTGTTTTTAAAAACATTGAAAATTAAAATGTTTAATTTTTACTTGGAGTTCTTGTGAACTGGCTGAGTTTGTTTTTGTTCTTTTTGGTTTTAGTTTTGTATTTTTTCCTTTAGGCTCTTTTTCTTTTTTCTGTACTTTTGCAGAACTTCTGTTAGTTTTATTACAATTTACAGTGAACAGTGAACAGTGAAATGGAAACTAGGTTCACGGTACAGTTGAAAATGAAGAGGAAATGAAGGAGCGCCTGTTCCACTTTACATTTTGAGTTTTGTTTCTGGTTTCTGGTTGTGGGACGGGTGATTAGTTTTAATGTGTGTGCAATGTACACTGTACAATCTTTCAATATAATCTGCAATCTAAAATCTACGTTATGTTTCATGTTCCATGTCCGTGGAAATGGGAATGGAAATGAGCAGGAGACTGAAAAATAATATGGAGCAAATAGCAAATGCATTTATATTTGTATTTCGTACATTGAATTGGGTTTTGTACTTTCTCTTTGATTTCCACTTCCATTTCCATTACATGATAATGATAAGTTATGCTTTTACTTGTACAAAATATTTTATACATTGCAAACTGCACACTGAACACTGAAAATGCTAATGCTAATGAAGGAAAGAAAGTAGAGCTCGGAGCTACACAAATGCGAGTTGTGGTGCATCTTTTATAGTTTATTTTTTGTGGAGGCAGGAAGAGAAAAGAGAAAAGAGAAAAAGATAGCGTAAAGTGTATGGAATATGGAGTGTGTACTTTGATTATCACTTTGCCATAAACTACAAAGTACAAACTACAGCAACAGCAACAGTCAACAGTCAACAGTGAAATATATCCAGAGAAAAGAGTACTCGATTCTCTTTACTTTTTACTCTATGGCTGGAGTTTGGATTGGGATTGTAGAATTGGCACCTGGCAATCTAAAAGTAATATTATATTGCCCTATGTAATGACAGTCATAAATCTCATGTGCAAACAAACCAACTCTTTTCCCTATCAATTCTCAATTCCACTCTTTCTTTCTTTCTCTTTCTTCTCTTCTTTTCCTTGGATTTTCACTATAGAAGATGGATTGATCAACGTCTACAGTTTACAGTCTACAGAGTACAGAGTAAAACAAGAACATTTCCCCCTCTTTCACCCCTTTACTTTTTACTTTTTACTTTCATCAACATTTAGCATTTAGAATGGAGAATGTAGAATTTAGACACATCTTTTCGTCCTTGAGTCTCCTTTCCACGTGCTGTGCTTTGTATTTTATATTTTGCATATGATGGAACATGAGAATATTTAATGGATTTTGCTCCAACATCTCGAATTTCCAATGTTAATGATTTTAAATTTTGTAATAATAATTAATAATGCAGTAAATCCTGTATTTTCTGTTTGTACGATATTTTATATTTTACAAAGACAAAAACAAATTTGAAAAGTTTATAGTGTAAAGTTTAAACTGCCAAAAGTGTGGATTGCCAATTGTCAAATTTCAAATTTCAAGTGTGGCCCAATTTTGGACAACAAGGGTCTCATCTTTTGTATCTCAAATCTCAAGCTGACAATGAAAATGAAAATGATGATGACGGCAGTTGATGGTTCGGGTTGTGATTATGATTGTCCGTTTTACTGCTGTTGAGACATGAACCAGAAACCAGAATTAATGACAGAACTGAGATGAGTCCATAAATCTTGTGGCAATGAATTTCCACGCCTTTTGTTGTTGAGCGGGAAGAGGAGGACGGCGGACAGAAGACGAAATAAATAGACTAGAACCTAGAATCTAGAATAGAATAGACAAGAAAAGATAGGGCAGGGCAAAAGCCTATACTCAATACTCGATACATATGAACATGAATATCAAGAATCGAGGATCGAGGTCACAAAATAATAATAATACTAATACTAATAAAGTAGTTGTAGTTGTAGTCAAAGTGGAGTAATAAATCATCATGTAAATGTTAAATGGTTCATTGCTCATCCAAATCCTTGTTAGTTTTTTCCTGACCTCATTTCCTTTCATTCATGTAAATAAATATCTATGCAAAATACAAATCGATACAAAATATTCTACATGCACATTTTGCATAACAAACCAGAAGCTGCAGATATTTGTCTGTTTTGTTGTGTGCAAAGTGAAAATCCAAGTTGACCCACCCTCATTTTCACTACAAAATACAAACTACAAATAGAATAATAATATACGACATTGAGCATGGAGCATTGAGCATGAACCATGGAAAATGAAAAAGACGGCAGACGGCAGACAAGAGACACATGTCAATCGTCCACATCTTGTCTTGTCTCTGGTCTCCGGTCACAAAAAATAATAATGACATGAATAAATAGACACAAAAGATACAAGTAAAAGACGGTTATTCAATTGACTTTCTGCTCCAAACCAAAATCCAAAGTAAAGTAAAATGTCCCACATCATTTGTCATTTCATGGTCGCCAGTTGGTATTTCTTTCAGCAGACTCCCGACTGCCAACTTCCAACTCCCAACTGTCAACTGTCTACTGTCAATTATTTCCAACGGAAAATAGAATCAGAGTTAAGAGTTGAGAGTTAAGAGTGAGCAAGTGGAGGGAAAACGGGGACGGAGTAAAATCTCAATCTGAACTATTGACACACTCCTCCGGCAAGGACAAGGAACAAGGAGTAACGAGTAGCGGCTTTCCTGTGCAAAGTCACCGAAATCACAAATCACATGCACACTTTAGATTTTAGATTTCATGTGGAACTGAGAGAACCCGCGAAAAATACTGCAGTAGTAAAAAAAACAAAGAAGTAAAATGTGCCGCATGCACTTTTTTCTCAAGATATTTTTGGCAAGTCGTCCACATGTGTGTAAAATTTGTGTGCTCTGTTTCGTATTTCGTATTTCGTGTTCTATAGAATTGTAAATCGTTGATAGTTGAAAGGAGAAAATTAGAGGAGAGTAAATCCTAAATTTCAATGACAAGTGACAAATGACAAACTGAATTCTTAATGCTCAATGCTCAAGAAAATTAGTCTCAGATCTCAGGTGGAATTATTTATTTTTTATGCATTTCTCCCATTCAGCCTAAATAATATAATAGACTTGGAATTTGGAATGTTGAGGACAAAAATAGCCTGAAATTCACCAATACAAGAACAACCAAAGACATGCAAATATAAGCTTTATTTTTCAACCTCTGAATAATTTCCAGTTTCATGAAAAAAAAAATACTCATTTTGTATACTTTATAAATCTATGAAAAGAGACGGAGACTTCATTTTTTTATTTCTCTTCCGCCACATGACTCAACATTTACAAAATTTTAATCCAAAAGAACCATTTACATTTCAAAAGGAGTGTGATTATTTCAAGTATTTTTGAAATTTGAATACGCTGTGTGTGATATATTACACAAAAAAATTTGCTTTCCTGTTGGATGTTGGACAAGGAGCATGACGCAGATTTAAATGGAGATGCTTTCTTTTCTTCATTCTTGAAAACTGAACACCATTGGTGGTAAATGGGAAATGCTCATAGAAATCTGGACAAAAAGTTGAGATGAGTAAACAAAAACACTTCCGTTTCGACTCGAATCTCCACACTCCAGACTCGGACCATTAACGAATTTGGTCATTATCATAATATTATTTCGCTCTTCATCTTGAATCTTGATTCTTGATGCATTCAGTTTTTAGTACTACTTTAGATTCCAGCCTAAAAAATAGAATGGATAAAAAATGAAAAAGAACCTTCGTGTGAATTCACATGATAGATATTTATATTTTATATTAAACGCTGTTGAAAAACAGATTTAGTGGAGCGAGAGAAAAGCTTTATTTTCTCTGTACTATTTATGTTTAGATTTGAATGATGATGACGGCAATAAACGGCAAAAAAGATGATACAGTGTACAGGGTTTCCGCTATCCTTTTTAAATTGAAGCTTCATTGTTTATTAGACATCCCAAGAGGAATTCTTAGAAAAATTCTAATATGGGAAAAAACAAAAATTAGTTGATCATGATAACTTTTGACAACTGACAATTTCAAATTTCAAGTGACAGACAAAAGAAAGAAAAAGAAAAAAATGGTGTCATTTTATTTTTATTTTTAGATTTTTTTAGAGCCAAGGTAAAATAAAAGTGTTTTTACGTGTTTCAATTTACTACTAATTTATATTATTTTTATTATTTATTATTTAGTATTTAGTGTCCATCAAATGTCAAATTCTTTTCTGGGTCAAATTTAATATTTTTATGTGCTGCTGATAAATTATTACTCTAGACTCTAGACTCACGACTCACGACTCAAGAGGTTGATAAGAAAAATACTATTGAGAATACAATAGAAAATGAATGGAGCGGCACCATTCAAAAGTGTGTTAAGGATCTCATGTCAAAATTCAAAATCGGGCTCATTCTTCGTTCTCCGTCTTGATATATTATTATTTATTATTAGTTTATCATTCCTCCACCGTCTAAATTCTACACAATACAAAGTACAATATACAAAAAGATAAAAGATGCACATTAAATATTAAAATAACAAAAGTGGGTCAAAAGCGGTGAATTTCCTTTGTAACGTTGTAAAAGATAAAAGTGCACAAGAGGATGAAAAAAAGGAAAGAAAAGAAATAGCACAGAAGACAGGAGTGTAAAAAATTCAGACTTGAGACCTTTTCCATCTTGAATCTTGAATATTATTGATATTTTTCTGTATGAATTAGGAATTATGAATAAATATTATATAACTAGCTCATTACTAATTCAGTGAAAGTGAATGAGACACTTGAGACTTGACACTTTAGATGTTCAGTGTTCAGTGTACACTTTTGTGTCAATTCCTCTGCTTTGGACTCATAATAGTAAAAGCGGAATATGAGGCGAGTATTTTGGTGTTCGGTTTGTCGGTCGGTGCACAGACAAATTTTGTATAGTAACAAGAAAGGACACGACTGAACGCTATTGATGATTGATGATTGATGGATGATAATTTTCAGAGCGAAAGAACCGATTGTCACAAAATACAAAATACAACGCAGCACGAGCCTCAATTCTACATTCCACATTCTACAATTCAAAGAGAAGGGAAGCCCGTTAGCCGTTAAATAAAAGAGTTGTAAAGAGAGAAAAGGAGATGAGATCGATTTTCGATAATATGTATCAAAAGTAGAAAAAGACATTGATTGTGTTTTGTATTCTGTATTCTGTTTTTTGTATTGTAGTCTCAGCTACAACTACAAACTTGATCCTACCAATAAAATTTCAGGATTGAGTGGAGAGTTGAGCATTGCATTTTCTTCATTGTCCATTGTCCATGCTTCGTACTTCGTACTTCGTACTTTGTACTTTTTATGAGAGTATGGGTGTTTCTGCTTGTGTTTGTATTTTGTTTATAATTTGGGCTTGTCTCTCGTCTCTAGTTTTCACCCACGGGAGCAATTTTGACTGTTATTCAGTTGTCACTTGTCAGCTTTTTCCAGGGTTCTGTCTGCTGTCTTTTGTAGATTGGAGATTGGAGGTAGTTTTCGATTTTGAGCACATGTGTGCCGTTTCCAATCTCCTATTTCCACAAGACAAGAGTAGGTATAAATTTTCCTGTAGTGTCCTTTTCTTTTTACTTGTCTGCTGTCTGTCCAGTGTCCAATGTCCATCTTCTATTTTCCAATGTTCAGTGACCATTGACCATCCCATGAACAAGGCAGTAGAAAATTCATTTCAATTTTCCCTTGTCTTCACCTCTGGTACATAACCCATAACCCATGAAATGACGCACTGAAAATTGAAACACGGTACATTGAACAAGGATTATCATGAGCATGTCAAGATGAAAATCCGAATTTCCGAAAAATGATAAAGATGAATCGGGATGGATTTTCTCCCGTGTAAAGAATAAAGATGTAGAAAGTAAAAGTAGATAAGAATGCCCATTTTCCATACTTATTTTTGAAATTACTTGAGTCCCTACAAAATAAATAGAAATAAAAATGTCCTGTGCAATAAAATAAAATATATAATTGAATTGCAAATGGTAACTTGATAACGTTGATTAATTTTTCCTTGTCTTTGTTTGTTGTTTTTATTTTTCCAGGAGGATGACAGAGCGGATCTGGATCTGTAGCTTTATCTGTAACTGTGTTGACCTGGGATTGGACGACTGTGACTGTGACTGTGACTGTGATTGTGAATGTAAAAGTAAAAGTGAAAAGGAATGTGATGACAGGAATGCCAATGCGAATGCCAATGACCGCCCAAGTATAAAAAAGTGTAAAAATAATAGTAAAATATCGTTGAGCGATATAAGATATAATTTATGAATCGGAATAATAATAAAAATAATAGTTGACCTACATTTAATCTATGGATGAGCTTTATCATTTAAAGTCCTAATGATATTTTCGCTAAAGTGGGAACAAATGAAAAATGGAGCATGTGGAAAGGAGGAGGAGCGGAGGAGTACTGAAAACGACAATAGAAATGAAAATGGGAACGCAAGTAAACTACAACTGCGAGTACAGTGAAAATATTTGGATGATGATAAAGATGGTGATGACTCCAACTCGGTGTCAACGTCAACAACAGACGGAGTAAAATACCTGTAGTGCTACAAATTACAAATTTAAAATTTAAAATATTATACAAAGTGAAAGGTGGAAAAAAGTGAGTGAAAAACAAGAGTGGATATCCATCGAGAGTATCGAGTGAAGAGTGAAGAGGGTGGAAATTTTTGAGGATTAAACATCTAGTTTATAGTTGTTTTTTGCACGTGGATCTGAATTCTGAATCCTCATCTGAATGTTGTGAAATTGCTGAAAGAATAAAGAAGAAAGAAGAAAAATACTAGCGAATACTAGAGACTAGAGAAACTGTGAAAAGAGAGAAGAAAAAAAAGGTCAGTGGTTAATGTATAAAATGGAGTAACAAGTATCTAGCGCAATCATTACTCATGTTGGAAATGTAGTGAAAAAGACAGATGATTTTACATTCACTTACCCACACACACACACAAAAACACACACTCTCTCTTGTATATTGTGTAATATCATGTATAATGTACTTTGTACTTTGCAGTTTGTAGTTTGTAGAGATATGCTCTATTATCCTTCCACGCCTCACTCCAACTTCAACTCCATCTCCAACTTTTCTCTTTTCTCTTTCAAGTGAATAGACATCTCAACAAGTGCTTAACAGAGTCAGAAAAGTCATGCTCTCTTACTGTCAGACTCCACACTCCACAACATAGAAACTAGAATATATAGAATGTAGAAAGTTGAATGCAGATTCCAGACTCTTTCCTCTTTTCCTCCAGACGTCCGACTTTCCTTCCTTTCTTCTTCATCTTTCATAGACACGAGACACGAGAGAAAATCCACTCTTTTATTCCTTTTTTTTCTTATGGATCATGTACACGATACACTTGATGCTCTTTCTCCATTTTCTCCTTCTCCACTATAAGTGAAGAGTGAAGAGTAAAAGTGGCTGAATCCATTCATTTATGTACGCTGATGTGACTCTTGTATGCCATCGTGTGTAGTTTGTATGTTGTATGCAATATGCAAAATAAAGAAATAATACTCTGGGGGAAATTTCCAACTGGAATTCTGAATTCTGAATATTACATACATGAAACATGAAGACATTTCCCCACTTTTCCTCACATCTCTAAATTCTCAAGTAGAAAATAGAAAGTAGAAAATAGAAACTGCACAGTGTAGAGTGTAGTATTTCATATTAGGGAAGATTGTAGATTGTAGATGGATGAATCAGGAATCAGGGTAATAGCTGAAATCCTCTCCGCTCCTTTACTCGGTTTTCTATTCTCTGTTTAGTCAGCAGTCAGTTTTTATAACAGTTGACAAACCCCCAGCACCGAGAACCGAGAACCGAGAACTCGAGCAAAAAAACATGAATAAAATCCCACTGATTTACTTGAGCCTTGAATCTTGAATCTTGACTCTTGACTCTTGAATTTGGAAACTGTGGAGTCTTTTGACTTGAGTCTTTAGCTTTGAGCCTCCATGTTTTTTGCTCCTCTGAATAAAAAAATTAGACGACCTTGTTATAATTTTATTCATTGAATAGTTTTCCATGTACAAAAGCTCTGTCTTCTGTTTGTTGGACTTGGATTTTCAGTGTTGAATGTTGAGACTTGAGTCATTTCCCTTCCCGTTTCACGACCCGCATTTTTTTTACTGTAAGTGGAAAAGAGGAATGTTCCTTATTTTTTTACATGACGGATGTCTCATGTCTCATGTCTGACCATGGACATTTTTTTACAATTACTTGAAAAGTCTACCGAAAGTCCATCAATCAACTTTTTTAACTAAATCAGTGGCGCCTTTTTCATGGGTTACATTTATTTTCATTTTTTTTTTAATTTATAATTTAGTATTTAGTACATGATAAAACAATTTTTATTACCTTATTTTTTACATAAAAAATGTTGGTAATTTTATTCAAATATTTTTAGATAAATTGATAAAATTTATGTAGAAAAATAAAAGATAAAAGATTTTCCATTTCATCGTCTCTAATTTCTTCTATCATAAAAATCTTAAATGCGCCCTGTACATTTTCGTCTGGATCTATAGATTTCAGTTCCACAAATTGGATTTGAGGCTTCTGTTTATGTTTTGTCAGGACTAAAAAATCAAGAATCAAAAATCAGAAGAATCAAATTTGATTACACAATGTAAATGCAAATGTACATTAGCTGTTAGAGAGTGAAAGTAAAATGTAGAACGTGAGCGTGGTCCTGATTATGAGTGACAACTGGTTGGGTTTGGTTTGATCCGGTTTTTGTTTTCAGTTGAGTAGACTCGGCTGTCGGACTGGATTAGTGTTTATTGGTTGTCATCCAAAGTGTGTCGAGCATCGAGCATCGAGAATCCAGCGTCAAGCTGTCAACTCATCTTTTCCTTTCCCCTTTTTCCAACGTCACACTTGCTTCTTTCTTCTCCTTCTCCCAAACTTTCTACAGTTACTTTTGCCTCTTATCCGTAGAAGAGAAAAGAGAAAATAAACGAACCGCAGAAGCATTAGCGATCCATCGACAATTGACAATTGACACAACACAAAGTGTGATTTGTGGTGGAAAGAGAAAGTGAAAATAACATGAATAAGCCTAACATCTTTTATATTTTATAAGTACATTATTAATTATTCTGTATTCTGGATCTAGATTCTGGATCTAGAATATGCAAAGCTCCTTTTCTGTCTCCTGTCTCCTGTCCATCACACCAATTACCAATTGCCAATTACCCTTTTAAAAGCTTTTTACATTAAATATAAATGTAAATAAAATTGAAAGTGAAACCAGAAACCAGAATCCAGGCTTTTTACTCTATAAAATCCGAAATCTGAAATTGAAGTAAATACTAAATATTAAATATATCTGATGAATAATATAAAAAGTAAAATGAAATAAGCACGTGATTTAGCATTTAAAAATCAAAAGTTGAGGAATCTTGAATTTTTGAAGCTTCAAGATGATTTTTCAACAAATAATAAATAATAAATAGTAAAATAAATGGAGAATGAATTCTCTTGATTCCTCTTGATTCTTGATTCTCTTGTCTGTTTTCTGTTTAGTTCAAAAGTAGGTTATTTCAAAAGCAATTAAATGAATAAAAAGCCAGGAAGAATAAGAATAAGAATGAGAGGTTTTATCTATTGTCTAATTTTTTCCCAGACCAAGGTCCGACTTCTTTTCCTATTCATGCATGTACAATGTACAATGTACAAAATGTACAATCACAAAGAATCACAGAGTTTTTCGACATTTCCTTTATTATTCTTGCTCTCCTTTTATTGAATATGGTCCACTTTCATTCATTCATTCTTTCTTCCTTTATCTTTCTTCTTCATTTCCCTTGTGTTTTGTGTCTTGTGTCTGGCTGTTTGGGCCATGAAAACTGAAACTGGCAGGTAATCTTTTTGGAGGAAAATAGGAACACAAGAAAAGAAAGCAAAGGCCAGTTCCAGTTCCAGTTCCAGTTTTCAGATTCAGACTAACCTGATTTTCTCTCCCGTACTTTTCTTTCATAGATATCCTTTTTCGCTTTATTTTTCTAGTTCCACGAACCACTTTCTCTTTTCCATGTACAATGTTCATTGAAAAATAAAATCCACAATCCACAGAGCACACAACACAAAACACAAAGAAAACAAAAAGTGCTGGGGGCCTTTTTTCTGCGACGATATCTGTGTTCTTTATTCTGTATTATGCGTCGAACTTTGTACTGAATAGCATTTTCCCTTTTTCCTTCCTATTCTTATTTTTTTCACTTTAAAATTTCCCTTGAATTTCCTTCGAACAACAAAAGTAGACTTGGAGAAAGTGGAAAGTAGAAAGTAGAAACCACATCCACAAAATCCTTCACTCATGACAATTATGAATTATGACAAAAGAATAAAAATTCAACCTACTTATCATTTATCATTTATCTGCTGTATGCTGTACTACTTTTTATTTTTCATTTTTTACTTTGAAACTCGCACAAAAAATCCATTCAAATCCAAATCCACACAATCAACAAATACAATTTTAAATTTTAATTTATTTGATTTCATAATACGTTATAAAATATAAAATATGAGAGCACGTGTGGGGCTTGTCTAGTTTGAAAATTCAAATTCAAATGTCGGTCAGTCCGATTCCGATTCATAACGAATAATGAATAATGAGTGCATTTATCAAAAGATGGGTAAGCAAAACTACTAAACATAAAAAGACAAAATAAAAGATAGAAAGTACACGAGAAAAGCATGGCGGATTTTCAATGCATAAATATTATGGACCTGAAATACTGAAATACTGAAATAATTCAAAAGCAAATAGTAAATATCATGAGTAATCAGTAATCATAGTAAATTTCAACTTTCAACTTTCAACTCATGTGGTAATAAATATGCAATTCCCTCGTTTACTCATGTACCGTCTGTTTTGTAGGTTGTACATTTGTACCTTTTCTCTCTGAAGTACACTAAACTCCAAACTCAAAATGTAAATCAACTAGACCATCAAAAGCTTTGATACATGGAAAGTACAAAGTGGAAAATGGAAAGTATGTCATCATACTCATAATAATTTACAACCTCTATTAATACAAATACTTTCATGTATTTTTTACAGTGTAATTTACAATTTACAGTGGCGCTCCAAATCCAAATGGAATTCATATTCCCACTCATTTGTATTAATTATTCTGTTGTAAATTTAAATGGGACTTTTCCGAGTTTGGAGTTGGGAGCATAAAATTACAGATAAAATCCAGAGTACTTTTTCAATATTCGGATTCATTTCTGTTTCAAATGCATTTTCAATGTTCAATGTTCGACTTCCATTTAGAATTGAGAATTGAGAGACACACGTGAAAAGTGTTTTAGAATTTATTAATATTCCGAATTCCGGATTCCGCTTCAATTTGAGTTGACTTTTAGGTTTAGTTTTTAGATGGTTCATAATAATTAAAATGGTACCTTGTAAATAGTAAATTGTAACTACGTACTAAATCACTTGTAACTTGTAATGAGAAATTCGTTGGAGACTAGAGTATAATAATATAGATAATACACAAAAGTACACAAATAATAAAATACAATAATATATGAGCAGATCATGCATCATGAATTTTGAACGCAAAATTGTAAATCATTATTTATATAGGATGAAAATAAATAATAATGTAATAATAATAATGTCATAAAGATGCAACTAAAAAATTATATATGATTTGATTTGATTTTAGGAAATAAGATGGAGACGTTTGCACTACTTCCATTTTTACTCGGATCTTGTATTCTCCTGCCGATTCAAGGTCCGGTCATTGCTCAAGATATCCAGAGTGTGGCGGAATGCCCACCGAACACACCTGCCATCGACTGCCCAGCCTTCAAGTGAGTTTCAAACATCTAAAATCTAAACTTATTATTATTATTATTATCATCTTTTTATTTGGTTTCACCATGAAATGTGAACATGAGGATGAAAAATGCAAAACAACAGAGAAAATGTGTGTCAAAATCAAAAATAAAAACTCAAAACTCCAACATAAAATACTAAATAAAAATCAGGTCACGTCATAAAAATAGCATCAGAGGAAAAAACCCCATTTAAAAAGTCAAAAAGGAATAAAAGTAGCAGAATGTATAATAATATAGAAACTAGAACGTTGCTATGCATGAAACACATGTATGATGAATGATGAATGATGAGACCTGAGACTTGATATGGATAATTTAAGCCCTGTGATATTTAAATCCCTGATGGGTAGTTTGTTTGTACTTTGGAGTTTGACCCGCTCTTTATAGATCCATCTGCATGATCTATTACGGATTTTGGAGAAAATACTAACAAAAAACAGAACATCCATATTCCATCTTTTTTTGAGGGTTTTTTTGAAGCGGAACAAAAGCTATTTTTTAAGCTTCTTTTCTTTTGTGTCTCATGATAATAAAAGTCTATATTCAATATTCAATAAGCAGGAGTTTTGTACAAAAGAAGTGCAACTTTGTATTTTATTCCAATTCCAAGTCAATTTAATGTTTGATGTTTAATGTTACTGATGGCAATGATGATGATTTGGATTTGAAGTTGGTCTATGGCTGCACATGATTTTGATTTTCATGCCAGATCTAAAATCTAAAGACAGTGGAGCACGCACATGCAATTAAACAATTAGGCTTGGACTTATTAATTTATTTACTACAATTTGGTTTTTGGTTAGGTTTTAGTTTTTTACAGATTCATGCAAATTACAAAAGTATTTCGGACTTACATAGTCAACTCAAAATGCAGTATCTTTCACTTTTTTCAAAAAAGTGTAGCTGAAATATAAAAAAAAAGTCCAAGAACCTTTTTTTTTATACAAAAGGTAATCTTTATATTTTAGTTTTTGGTTGGTTGCAGACTGCAGACTGCAGACAGAATCAAATCAAATCCCATGAAACATCACACATGAAACATGAAAAGTGGAAACAAAAAACAAAACAAAACCAGGGCCAAAATACAGTTTGAAAATACCATTGCACACCGAACACAGAACATAGAAAATTTACTATCTCCTGTCTACTGTACATTGTACATAGTGAATTGTGCATTGCCCAGGTACGGGAGCTGGCGTTGGTAAAATTAAGATTGACGCCAGGGAGAAAAGTATTATATTTTATATAGATGGATCAATAACAATTTACTATGCCCTTTAGACCAGCTCCGGACTCAACTCAACTCATTGTATTCATACAACATACAATAACATGTAACATTGTAACATGCAATGCTCATTGTACATTTACATTCTACAGACTGCAGTGTCTTCCCTTGATCCATCTACCTACACCCTACACATAAATAAATCTAATATTGCAAAGAGGAAAGCTATATAACAAAATAATATAATATATATATTATACCTGGCATGATATAGAATATAGAATATTCAATATATTATAGATAACAGAAAACAGAACACGGAAAATAGATATAGAAATAGACACAACACACAACTCAACTGACACTCAACACTCAACACTCAACACTGTTATATTATGCAGAAAACAAATATTCACTACTTTCTACTTTCTTCTTCTCCCACTCCCATCAACATAAAACATAAAGCATAAAAATAGCAGAAAGCAGAAAGCAAAAACCTACCTATACACAAAATTATATATTATTTTATACGCTCGGTTCTGATACACAATTTTACCTGCACAGATGCACATGGCACATTGAACAATCAATATATTTGTATACACCTGGCCATCCATAAATACAAAAATACCAAAGTACAAAAAGTTCTACCTGGAAATTTACTCACATGTTATCGCGTTTACCGTTTACCAATTAAAATTATAGTAGAGAACAGGAAAAAATAACAAATAACAAATCAAGTACATTAAAAAAGCTTGAAAAAAATAAAAACAAAAATCAACAGAGAAATACTATGAAGTTATACATAGTTTGACTATCTTTTAGTTTTATAAGCTTCAAAATTCGACAAAGAAGAGATGATCCGGATCGGATTTCAGATTTGGAAATTTGCAATGGATAAGTTGCAAAGAAATCCTTCCAGATTCAGCTTCAGCTTCAGATTTACAATACACGAAACATGATACTTAATACATAATACATAATGCAGTTGACCTACTTTGATACTTTTTTTTAAATTTTGAATTGGGAATTGAGAATTGAGCATAGTGTTTTGTTTCACAATTACATTACTCTACTTTTGATCCTTGATCCTTGATTTTACTTAGACTCTCGAGTCGCGAGTTGTAATTCCATATTCCATGGAGCATACTTTTCATACAGTCTATTAATATTGAAAATAGAGCGAAATGATCTTGTGTTTTCCTCATTTTTGTATGGCTTGCGCCTTGGATCTAGAATCTAGATATAATATTATACATTAAGTATACCCTGTGGTAAATATTAGTATCTAGAATCTAGCACATTTGAGCCACGAGAGATGGATGAAATTAAACTACAGAGCAGAATGAAGAATGAGGAGTAAAAGCAAAAGTAAAAGACAGAGAAGAGAGAACAGAGTGCGCAAAAACCTAGATCCAATATTTATCACTTTGATTCATAATTCATGACAGACTTTTAGCAGCTTAATAACCCTCTAAACTCTAAAAGTCTAAACTACAAAGTACAAACTACCCGTCAACATCAACATTCAGCATTCATGGATTTTTCATGGATACCCTCCTTTCTCTTTTCTCTCTCACTTTGTCAAGTCTAAAGCCTCTCGTCTCAATTCTCTAGTCAAAAGTCCAACTCCAAACTCACTCTCAAATTTAAATTCTCTCCCAAAATTTGAGTCTTCAGCCACCTTCTGAATTCTGATATTTGAAACTTGAATTTACTTTGATATTATTCAACAAATAAATTCAAATCTTTATCATAATATATAATATACTACGCATGTATCATGATAATAAGATGAGTATCGATAACGATAACGAAAACGATCACGAGGAAGAATATTATTCTTACTTTGTAGTACATTACACGTTGTCATTTTGTATGCTGGCTCCGGACTTTGGACATACTAAGAAATTTAAATAAATACACGCTTCTCATATTTTGATTTTGATCTTGATCAGTCCAGTTCAACCTGTGTGAGAAAGTTGAGGCAAAATCATCCACAAACAAAATCCAAAATCCATTTTACATGCAATATTCAATGTTCAATCGTATTCCAAACCAAACTTCAATCGCCTCATTTGTATTTCTATTTGTATTCTCATTATGATTCTTCATTCTCCGTGCGTAGGTGAATAAAATACAAAATAGAATCTAGAATCTAGACTAAACTAAATGAAAATGGGTCAATTTTTTTAGGGTGTGGGCTTGTTTTGAAATACCTCCATCTTCTATCTTTCCCATCGCGGTTGTAGATTCTAGATCGTAGATTGCAGTTTGTAGATTCTGCAGATGTCCTGTCTTAAGTCTTAACAAAACACGGCATAATACTATATAATATTATACATTATATCATGTATGCTCCGAGTATAAACCAAAAAGTGAAAGATAAAGAGAGTAAATATTACAGAGTTGAAACATACGCTGTGCACTGTGCAATCTACCATATTTCCACTGTCTACTGTCTATTGTTTCCACATTCTAGATTCTACATGTGTGTGCTTATGTATGTGGGCCATATCCGTGTATAAATATTAAGTAGAAATAGAAAGAGAGGGAAAGAGAGAGGGGGAGAGAAAGTGGTAAAACGGTACGATAAAAACTACATGCAAGTAAAACGATAGCATTTTACATTTATTTTCAACCATATCTTTTTGCCACTGGAGAGAAAGAAAGAGAAAGAGAAAGAAAGGCGTCTCTTCTTCTTTCTTCTTGTGTATTCTGTGTGCTGTATGAATATAAGTGTGTGTGCATTTATCTGTCCATCTATCTTATGTTTTTCCATTTCCATTCCCATTTCCATCCCCTGACTAGACACTAAACACTAGACACATTTATACATGCAAAAGAAAAGCTACAGTAGATTCCACTCATTGTGAGAAGTCACAAGTACATTTGTAAAACAGAGGATATTATGCGTAGATGGAATAGGTAGACATTAGACATTCTACGTATATTTCATGCTATTTTTCTCCTTCTCTTCCTTTCACGTCCACTGTCTTTAGTCTTTATTCTGTGTTCTGTGTGTATTATATATAGTCTACACTGTACATTGTGTACAAGTGGAGCAAACCCTTTTACCGTGAATTATAAATGTGAATAGAGACTTTGGGAGAGGAAGGAAAACACTTTTGCTCTCTCAAACTAACATTTCAAAGTGGAAAACTTATCCATTTCCACGTTCCATTTTACATGTGTTCCCATTATCTACGAATATCTAGCTCTTTATCTACAATCTACAACCTCTGGACTCTAGACTTTAGACTCTGCATTTTTTGCATCTAAATTCTAGTTTTCCAGCTGTACAAAGTACCTAAAAAAAAATGTATGTTTAATGTGCAAATGTGTAATGTTGAGCATGTCTATATCATATATTCCATCTAAAATCTACAACCTACAACCTACAATTTACAGTCTAGATTCTAGATTCTAAATGAATCTCTGATAATCAAAAATCAAAGAGAAAAAGGAGCATTTTCCTACACAATACAAAATACAGAATGATTTAATTTTTGTGTAATGATAATTAGTAATATTTAGTATTATTTGACTTTAGATGACTAAAAAAGATTATTATTATTTTTAACATGATTTTTTCCTACTTGTATTTTTTTTTGCAGTATCAGCCTGGATATGAGTGAGAAAGCAGCTTTAGACCTGCTACTAAGCAAGAAGAGATATGATACGAGGCTGTTGCCACCTAGTCCACGTAAGTACTTCTTCCTCTCTTTTATGACCCAAGTATTTATTTATAGTATAAAGTATAAGCATAAGCATAAAGGATTCTGCAATACTCTTTTTTTACTACCCGTTTTATGCATCCCATGATTTTGCACTTTGCACATTCTCCAAGTTTCGACATCCGAATTTCGACAGTTGAACACACCCCTTCTGGCTTTACATCCACCAAATGTGATTATTCACTCTCTTCTCCTTCCAGCAAACCACCAAACCAAACCAAACCCAACCAAACCTGTCATTTCCCAATTTCAACCTAAAAACATGTGTAAAACACGTAACACGTAACTTTTAATATCAATATTGAATACTCAACACAAGACAAGAACTTTTCATTTCCTAAAACAAAGGAGACAGAGGCACAATAAAATATACACACTACACACTGCACTGCTTTAAATGCCCCATCAAACATGAAAAATGAATGATACTTTTACATTTTACAACATTTTTAATCTTTAACCTTTTCTTATTCTCTTTTTATTTTTATTTTTACTTTTATAGATGAATTAACCATAAATGTGAGCGTCCTGCTCCTCACTTTAGCCTCGCCCGATGAAAGTTCACTGGTAAGTTTTAATTTCCTCAACATCTATTAAATACTAAATACTATTGTCTATTGTAAAATAGAATAGAGAATTACTACAAACTACAAATTACAAATCCAATCAGGCTCCAGACACTAGAAAGAATTTCCAGAGGAACTCATTTAGACCATTTAAATACAGCGAGAATTTTATAGCCGCCATTTCAGATTCCAGATCCCAGAACCAGAAACAGTCAACGAACAAATCTCATGTTGTATGCGTGATCCAAAAAAAGTAAAAGGAGAAAAAAACGTGTGACTGCCAATTGTAAATTGCCAATGGCCAACGTGGAAATGGGAAAAGGGGAAAAGAAATTGAGGCGTAGAGAAAATTAGTCGATATTAGTATCTCTTATCCATATCTATCCATCTTTATCTTTATCTTTATCGTTTATCGGATTTGGATTCAGTATCAGATATCAGACGTGAGACATGAGGGTTGTTTCAATTTGTCATTCCGAGTTTAATTAAGACGTTTTAATTCCAAAAAGTCGCCCATAGTCAAGAATCAAGAAGAAAGAATCAAGCCTCAAGACTCTAGACTCTAGAATCTAGAATCTAGAATCAAAAATCAAGAGAAAGGAGAAGGGAGAAAAGAGGAGGAAAGTGAGAAACTTTTTTTTTATCGCGTCTTCATTTTACCCTCGTGTAATATTTCTTCTTCCCTCTGTTCGATGCTCGATGTTCGCTGACTTGGGCGATATGTGCAAAGTACAAAGTACATTGTACAAACTACAGCGTGTGGCAAAGGCAATAGTCTAGTTACTGTCAAAGTCAAAGTGGAATTCCAGTTCGAGTTGGACTTGGACTTGGAAGGATTGGAACAAGTGTAAATGGAAATGGAAGTTGACTGTGGAATTTTGGCAGCCTTTGGAAATAACCCTCAACATTCACCATTCACCCAGGACGGTTAGGGATTAGATACTGCAGACGACAGACTACAGACTACAAACTACAGACACGCTTAATCAGTCTGTGGTTCTTCTCCACTGTGTTACACATTATACTTATTAGAAAGAATGTCCATGTCACCTATCTTTTTCACACGTCAACTGGAGAATGGATATACATTTCCAGTCTCCAGTCTCCATCAGCTACACAATACACAAGGTTTTGGTTATAGGTGTAAAAAAAGAACTCTGCTTACACCACTCTATTTTTTTCCTCGGAACAATAAATTAGTTTTTTCTTCATTTTCTCATCTACAGTCTACTGTATTAACGTATACCGAGTGTGACTCTCTTCTAACTCATCATGTCCCCAGACAACTTGAAAAAAGCATCCTATCCAACATCCAACATCCAAGACAAATTCACTTTCTTTGGACCTTGGATTTGGACATTCCATGTACAAATCTATACAAAATCCTCACTTGTGAGCATTGAGCATACTCTTTTCAAGTGTGTGTGTTTTGTGGATGCACAAGAGGTGAAAATGACTGTGTGTCGACATCGACATCGACATCGATGGTGATTGTGATGGTTGACGGTGAAAGAGGAAATTGCGAAAAGATTGGTTTGGAATCAGGAGCGTAACTTGGAAAGTGTAGAGTGTAAAAAAAAAAAGAACATGGATCAGGAAAAGAGATATTCCGATATTTGGCTTCCGCCGAATGTAAAAAGTAGAATATACATTGTAGAAAGTGTCTTTCTTCCTTATTCCCTTCCTTTCCCTTTTTCTTTTTTACTTTACACTTTTTACTTGAGACTTTTTACTTGACGTCAACGGACTTTCTTTATTTTTTCTGTTTTTTCTGTTCCCTGTGGCTTAAACACTTTGTCAGGGGGATATTTTATATTTTCTATGAGATTTATCCATGATGATCCAATTCATATTCGTATTCATATTCATCCGAATGAATAAGGAAGAGGAAAATCCTTGGGCTAAATAAATTCATACCTACGATATCCACTATCGTCTATCTTCTATCGATATTTTCCGGTATATTGTGTGGCGAGCAACCAATATTACTTTTTCAACTCTCAATGTATTCACTATTCACTGTTCACTCTCAAATCGCAACAGCAAAACAAAATATAAGTACATAACAAAATGTACAGGACAATTCTTTTTACTTTTGAATTCTGAATCTTTTGATTCGATTGAAAAAAAAGTTTGCAAACTTGGAAGTTGACAACTCAAAACTCAAAAGTCCACAGTAGATTTTCATCCTCGTCTTCGTCTTTTAACTTGCTTTAGGCTTTAGGCTTTTGGCTTTAGGAAAGGGTAGAAAGTTGAATAATACAAAAAAGTAAAGCAAAATTCCGACGTCCAACTTCCAGCTCCAATTTAATTCCAATTCTAGATTCTAGTGTCAAAATTCTAGTGTCAAAATGCTTATATTTTAATTTCCGTAACACTTTCCGTAATCTCAAATCTATTGAAAACTAAAGTTTCTCATCTTTTGATTCTTGATTCTTGATCATTGTACAAAATACAAAATACAAAAAATTTGCGTAGTCAAAATATTACAGAAAACATGAAAAATCAAAACCTATTCTATGCATTTCCTATTTCCGTGCTCTATGTTAGAACTTATAATTTAGTATTGATTTACATTTTGCATGTCGCACTTGTTGCCCTAAAACCAAAACTCATCTCATCAAAATTCTTTTCATGTATTTGAAATTCAAATTCAAATTCAAATCCAAGTCCAAGTCCAAATCCAAATGCTCTTGTACAAACAAGAATTTACATAATATTAGCTCGTAATTAACTTGACATGAATTTTCATTATGTCCTCTCAACTGTCGACTGTCAATATCAATATTACACGGAATTCTTGAATCTTGGATATTTACAATTCAACACGAGTTTAGAGTGTATCAGAAAATGTGTGAAAAAATGTGCGGGACAGACCTTTGCATATTTCACTATTGACTACTGACAATTGATGTTGGGAGTTGGGGATCGGAATGCTTTGGACTATGGAAAAAACCTTTGGAATTTGCAAATATATTATACGATATACGATATGAGACTTTTTGCATTCCCCATTCTATTCCAAACTTGAGCTGTCTTTTCAACAAAAAAAGAGAAAAGAATAGAAAAGAAAAGACACGAGCCACGAGTTGGAGCACGAGGAAAAGTCAAAAAGCCAAAAACCACGTCCTTGTTCTAATAAAGGTTAGAGGACTAAAGAGAAGAGAGAAAGAATAATTTCACGTTTATATTCGTATTCACCTCTGCGTTCCGTATTCCGTATTCCGCATTGTCATCTGATGAAAAGGTTGATGGTTGACGGTTGATGGGAAATCCAGCTGTTCAATAGAAGTGACTCAATGACCTGCTTATACACGTATTAATGTGGACGACACTAATATAGAATATAGAGACTAGAGTCTAGAGTCTAGAGACACACCAAATCCGAAAAGTTGGAGGTTGGAAAAGAATGTAGGAAAAAGAAGAGTGATCGCATTGGTCTGGTTCTAGTCTCATCGCCTATTCTCTAATATCTAATATACTAGCAAATAATCTACATAGATAAAGTACATTATTATTATTATCATGTAGAAAGAAATTTATCACTTGTCTTTCAAAAATAAAAAGCATGAAACATGGAATTTTTATAAAAAAAAAATCTTTGCTTGTTTTACAATTTAGACTCTTTCCAAATTCAGAAAAAAATTCACGTTTTTGTCTATAAATTAATTGAGTATTGAGTATTGACTCAATATTGAGACTTGAGAAAAAGACGACGACGAGAAAGACCTTGGCTACACTTGATACCAAAAGTTCAATTTTCAGTGGATTTTTCTCCTGTGATATTTTTATGAAATGGTACATGGTTAGAAAAACTTGTATAGTCTGTAGATTACAGAATAACACAAAAATGCTCGGATTTACTTGACTTTTTTGAACACGTGTTCATCAAACGCCAAACTGTACACCGTACAGTGTATTAAGATATAGGATGTAGGATGTAGAATTTAGAATGTAGAATGTAGGACACCTTGGAAATGACTAGAGCCTTTCCCTGAAAGTTGGAATTTTTCAATTCCGCTTGGTTAAATTGATCCTCTATATCTATAATCTATAGTGTATAGAGTATAGGGTGTGGGAACCTATCTAATGCATATAAGACATATAATACGGATAATCCCAATCAAAAAGTAAGCTAGGTTACAAACATACATAATACACACTCACATAAGTATGCATACATGTTTTTCCCATCTAAAAAGAGCTGGAGTATAAGAAGAGTTAAGGCTTTCTCGTCCAGGATCCAGGGTACCGTGTGCCGTGTGCTAAATATCAAATGCTAATAGCTAATATCAATGTAGAGCGTACATGTACAATGTACAATGTACAAACTACATAATAGATGATATTGTACGCTTAATGTCTGTTGGGCTCTTCTTCCTCATTTCTCTCAGCTCTCAACCCTACCTCAGCCTACCTGTCAATTGACGCCGGATTTGTTCTGGAGTAACCAAGGCCGAGACCGAGAAAGGAAAAGACGAGAGAGCTTTCTCCGTGTATTTTCTTTTCTACTTTCTTTTCTTCTCATTCTTTTCCTTAGAATTTTGTACATTGTACATTGTACATGGACATCACAAGTATTTATGCATAAAAGTACATACTTAGTACTTAGTGCACACTGCACACTGCAGACTGCCTTATTTTTCCAGAGCCAGAGTACTAGAAGAAGAATTTCATTCATCATTCAGTATTCAGTATTCAAAATGTATCATGTCCGTGTCTACGCCAAGAACCAAGAGCCAAGAGCCATGGCAAGTCTAGGGAATATGTTTTATATTATTATATCAAACATCACACAAGACGGAGCAGGAATCGTATTAAGCAGTACAAACATATCCACAAGTTACAAGTACAAAGTACAAAGTACGAGTAGGTGGTTTTGGAAAATACAAAATACTAATACTTTGCATAATAATGATGATGCATGCAAAATGCAAAATAGGATAAAGAATAATGAATACAATGTACAGTATACAATGGACAATGTACGGTGTAGAAACCTCAGACTAGCCCAGCCGAGACAACAGTCAACATTTTTCCATGTTGAATATTACTTTGAGCCTTGAGACTCGAGACTGTAGATTGAAGATAGTACAAGTAGAAGTAGACAGAAAGAATGGAAAGTAGATTGGCGAGGAAGAGGAATGAGAGTCAGCATGGCAGAAATAGCAGCTGGTTGGTTTGGCTTGGTTTGGCTTGGCTGGTTTGGTTTGTTGGTTATGGCTACAAGCTGCAAGCTATACAAGGAAAATACAAGGAAAATTGCCCTCCTTTATAGAATATACAATATACAATACAAGGAAAAGGTGAAAATAAGCTTTCTTTTGTGTGAGGAAAAGCCTCTTTCTTTTGTATTATATACTTTGTACTTTGTACTTTCTGGATACTTGTGTCTAATACTTTCTTTGTAGTCTCAAATATTCTTTCTCTTTTCCTTTCTGTTTTTTTTGGGGTATAACAATAACAACTACAAACTACAAACTATTACAAGAATGAAGAATGACGAATGTTCATTCATTCATATTCATCTCTCTCCTAAACCAAATGTATGCATATTTCAAATGATATATTATACCTAATAATATATGCAAACTCCAAACTCCCAGCTCCAAACTCGAACAAGATTCATTTCGTTTTCGTTTTCGGTTTTTTTTCATTTTTCTCTTGTATACATATTTCCTGCATATATCATAATATATAATACATCATTGTCTAATTCTATAATATTATTCCATCAACAGGGATGGAAAGTTTTACATGTATCATGTATTCTTTTTGTACGGGAGAAAAATTCATTAATTTATGTCCTTGTTAACATAACACGCCATACAATAGGAGCTATAGGAAAATATGGGCCCAATACACAAACACAAGCCATATTTGAAACACACACTTTTCTTTTTTTTTGACAGGTAAGAGGAAAACTTATAATAAGAAAAATGTATTACTACTCTTGTTGTTCTACTTTTTATTTGGAGCTAAAACTTTTCCATTTTCTATTGACGAGGGAAAAGAGGAGATTTGGTGTTTGGTGATTATGAATTATGAGTTTTGAGTTAGGATTCATGGGAAAATTTGTCGAGAGAAAAATTGATTTTTTATATTTACCATTTCTATTAGTACAAACTAAAAGCTAAAAACTAAAGTAGTATAAAAAAAAGTTTCAAACTACAAATCCTTCGGAGAAAAATGGAAAGGTGAGAATGATCAAGAGTAATCATTTTACTTAAACTAAATAGAAAATGGAGATTTGGAATAAATTGAATAATATCAGTACAATAGAATTTACTATTTACTATTTATAAAATTCTATTTAGGACATTTCTGGTCGTTTGCTGGATGATAATAATAATAATAATAATATAATCGATAATATTGTAGTAAACATATAATCTGTAATCTTTATCACCTTTGAATTTTGAAGACCTTTTTATCTTTAAAAAAAGGGGAAAGGTTCAAAGAAAGAAGATTTTTTGTAGTTGGTCCTCACTTTTCAGTGTTCAGTGTTCACTCTTCAGCTTGTTTTCGCATTGTGAACAAAAGAGGATAGATATTCTACACGAGTAAATTTTGAAATCGTACATCCGGAAATCAAGTCAGCTTCACTTCCGATGTGCTCAATGTTAAGATGACAACGGCTGAATGTGGAATGTGGAATTCCCATGTCAATGAAGACGATTGAAAATGTTGGTGAATATAGTGAATAGTGAGAATAGAAATCGGAATCGGAAAATATAATGCGGTTGAATGACTCCTGCTGATACTCAATACTCTAGGTTCAAATGTTCAACTTTAGACATTGACAGTTCAAATAGAATTCAGATATCATGAGGAATGTACATTATACACATTACACATGTATGGAAAAGGAATGTCGACCGACATACTTTGACTTGACTTGACTTCGTATTCCGTACTCCTCATAATACTATACCTATACTTTTTGATGGCTTCTTTATCTCGAAACTCAAACTGACTGAATCCTGAGAGCTCTGAATCAAATTTGTTATTCAGTCTATCGAATATTTCACACAAGAGCTAACTTCCACTTGAATCTTGAATTTGAAGACATGAAGCATGAACTGGAGCTTGAAAATTTGACGGCATAAATGTTTTTCTTTCTATATAAATATTTTCTATACCTTTTCTTTTTTCTTCCAAAATCCAAAAGGAAAGGCTAGCCAAATATTTCCCTTTTTTTGTATATTATATACACGTTTGTTTTTTGTATTTGTTCATTCTTTTTTTCATTTTATTCGTCATGTAAAAAAGAATTCTATTTCAGATTTTGATATTTTGTCATATTTTTTTAAATCAAAATTGAAAATTGAAACTGTATGGATAATAGATACGTTTACTGTATACTGGATCACGTTTGTTTTTAGAAGAACAAGAATTTTACTTGAAATTGTAGGTCATATAGATCATATTTGAATTGGACACGTTTTTTCCCTTGGGTATTTCCTGAAAAGGCTTAGAGATGTCCTAAAAAATATGTATTCTCAAAGCTCAAATCTCAAGCATTTCTTCTGGTATTTTTAGTATAAAAACAATAATAAAACAATAATAATAGGGGAAAAGGAATAACATGATTTAGAAAATCTGTCCTACATACTACATAATATATCTAAATAAGACATTTAAGATAGGAATTTGGAACAGAACGCCTAACCCCAAATACAATAACAATAACAATAAATATTACATGAAACAGAAACCAGGTCATGTAAATATTTGGTGTGAAATGTGTTTTTAAAAACAATAAATGGAGCTATTATTAATATTATTATTATTATTACAGTGATAATAATTTTAAATTTTCTTTCTTATTTTCTTTCTAGAAATATGAAGTTGAATTCCTGTTAAATCTGGTGTGGCACGACTCTCGTTTAAAGCATGAATGGGTCGCAAAACTGGATGACCCTCCAGTAATCTACCATCCGGAAATGCACACTGCTTTCCCCGGTCGAGCAAACCCCAGACGAAGATTATATTTGGATGCCCTTCACCATCGAGATCGTGTATGGGTGCCTGACGTCTACTTTGTGAAACATGGAGATTTTAGAGCAAATTTGGACCCTGGAAATCTATCACTCCGAATTTTCCCCAACGGCACTGTCTCATTTACTCAAAGGTTTGTTTGATTTTTTTTCTCTATAATATTATGAAGTTTTCTTTCTTTATTTAGCATTTCTTAAAAAATCATCCTTTTTTTGTCTTTACTTTTATTACTAAAATAAATTCACGAAGCTACCTGCACTCTGTAGAATGACTATTTATTCCCCAGAAAGTCTAGTAACAATGAAATCAGTCAATGATAATAACAAAATACTAGTATCTAGTGTAGTAGATTGTAGATTACCTATAAAACGGTTACAGTTAAAACGACAGATAGCAGATAGCAGAATCACCATTATTATTATAGCTATTATTATTATTATTATTATTTACTATTATAGATAGGCACTAACAATAGAACAAAAGCATAAAACATCCCTTGTGCAAGTTGTTACACAGATGCCATTTCAAAATCTGGATTTTGAAATACATGACATAAAGTCCCAGATGAGAACTCAAAGACAGAAAGAGAGAGATTAGGAGTGCATTAAAAGATACGGAAATGAAATGAAGAAATTCATGGATCATGGAGGGAGAGAGAGAGAAAATCAAGTGGTTTACAGTTTACAGACCGTGTAGAGATAAGTCTCCGTGTAGTCGTAATTTGTACAAATAGACACATTACACAATATATACAGTTGTTCTAAATATAAACAAAAGAAAAGGTAGATGAATAGAAGATGGAGAAGATGGCTGTGCATCATAAAATAGATGGTACAGTGCTATATACATAGTCAATATTATATTTTCATGATCCACACTCCTAAACGCTACATTTACACTCCGATGGTGTTTGTTTTTATTGTTCTCTCTCTCCATCTAAATCTCTTTTGCTTCTCCCATCTCCCATCTCGTTCTCTTTTACCCTTTCTCATTTGAGACTTGAGACTAGGTAAATAACAAAATGGAACCAGTTGCCTGTAAAATATTTATGTATGGAATATGGAATGGATTCCTATTTCTACCGGATAATACATACATTATACATGATACATAATATATTACCTACAATAATTATGTACTACTGTACACTGTAAATGACGCAAAGAGTAGAGATGGCATGGATAGAATTAGATATTAGATATTCTACTTTAGTTTAGCATTCAGCAGTCTGTTTATTTTTGCTGCCGTCTCCGCGTTTTAATGTTGAACAAGCCAGAGAAGACGAAAAGAGAAGAAGAAGAAAAGTGGATTACAATTTTAGAATCAGATTTCCAATCCCCAACAGTTAGTTGAAAGTTGAAAGTAAAAGCAACTTCCTGTCTATTTATATAGAATGTGTGTATCGTTTATAGACAGAATTCACAGATATACATGTGATACTCTATATAATATAGATATATATAGGCTCTCTCTTCTCTCTCTGACCTTTCAGATTACAAATTTTAATGTATATATAAACCATGTAAGTGGTACTAAAGTAATCCAATCCAAGTTCCATGGGAGATGGGACTAATTTGGGAAACCAAGTTAAGTAAAACATGGAGAGAGAGAGAGAGATACTTCCTTTCCTAAAAAGGTATATGGATGAAATTCTAGTCAGGGAAGAAGAGAGAGAAAAAAAAGAAAGAAGAAAGCCGTGCGTAAAAAGTAAAAAAAGAAGAAGAAAGTACCTACCATGTTCACTTTAGTTTATGTTCAGAGTAAAAAGAGTATCTATCTGAGAGTGAACCACAAGAAAGAAAAAAAACTAAACTAAATGAGGTTAAATTACGGATTCTCTCTGTCTTTTCCCCCCCTTCCTCTTTTTCCTCTCTGTTCTGTATTCTGTATGTATGTACGTATCTCCATTTCCTATTTTATTTCTATGTACTACTTTCAAATTTTTTGGTAACTTTAACAAACTTTTATGTACCTACGTGGTACATGGTGCGTGTAGTATGTACACTGTGTACATGGAAAAAAAACTGTAACATTGGCAAAAAACAAGATGTGTCTACAAAAAATATCTAGTTACTTTACTTCCCTACAACTATAGTCTACTATAATAATATATTCACGAAAATCAGAACTATTTAGTGTTTTTTTCTGATTCATCTAAATTCTACACAAATTCTGCCTGTGGTGCTCTCGTTTTTTTAATTACTTACATGAACAATGGACGACGGATACATGTTGTAGCTAATGACTGATGTGCTCCATGAATAATATAGTAGACAGCATACATTAAGGAAATAAAGGAATAATATATATAAATTATGAAAAGGATTACTTACTAAAAAAAATCAATAATTATTTATTATTTCTCCAGCATAAAAAACCCAGTACAACATGAATTCAAAAACCAAAAAAAAATCACATTTCGTATTATTCTTCATTGGATTTTTTTACTTTTGTCTGAAAATATAAAAAGAACAATAATTATTATTGATTGAATTACAGATTTTTAGAATTTGAGATTTTTGATTGAATACAAAATATTACAAAAAAGAAGATTTGTTTCAAATTTCAAATTACCTTCTTCTTCTTCTTCTTCAGTACATTCATCAGTAATAACACCATCACTACCATCATCAACATCATCATCATCCTGGACATTTGGGATATCTTCATTTTTGAGTGCTAGGTCTTCATTATTATCTTCATTTTCCAGTGGTTCCGACAGAAATTTCAATTTAACCAACCAAACGACTTCAACGACGACAGCCACAAGCAAAAAAATACAAAATCCCCTTTAAATTATTGAAAAGAAAACATAAAACTCATTAATCTATATAAAATACATACAAATATGCATATATATTTACATTTTACATTAAGTACAACATGCATTATTTATAAAATAAAAATATACCAGATTATTGTATCCACGGATGTATTATGTGGATCACTGATGAATTCAACTGCTGTATCTTGTAAACGTCCCAATGCATTGGACCACTTCTTAACAAAATCCATCTTCCTGTTTTAATTATTTTTAACATCATTTTATTAATTTTTAATTTTTATTATAGTACTGACAAAAGCCGAAAAGATTAATAACAAAACAAGACTACACAATACACAATATATTATGGGATTTCCATTACATGCTTTAAGCAATAATTTTATTGAAGCAAGTTACCTGAAATTATAATCACCGTGTTTAACTTAACAAAAAAAGAGAGTTAATTCCACGTAATATTTAACCAACAATTAAATAATAATTAATCCGAAAAAAGTAAAAACCAAAAAAAAACTCCACAAATTCAAACGGCTAAACACGATGGTTCATCAACAGTGGGTTTATTCAAAATTCAAAATCCGTGATTTCAAAAAAACAAAAAAAAACAGAATTCTTTCAAAATTTTATTTACAAACACAACATTTTTATAAAAAAAACAAAAGTTCATCAATCACATTTTTGAGAACTAAAGTCATATGATGAATTTGGCTTCCGGGAATTCCTCCAGTCAACCAGATCGTCCTCCATCTCCTCTTCATCAGAAACTACAAACTCATAATAACTTGACGTATTTAAAGTTGAGTTTAAATAATCCAGCACATCATCATCATCTTCTAATGTTGTTTCAGCTTCTTCGTCCTCATAATAATCATCGTCAGTTGCTTCATCGGAAAATTCTGATTATACAAGATACAAAACATATGGTTCGATTATTAATTATATAAAGGATTCGACATTCGAGACACTGATATATAATTTTATAATTTGTATAATTGATAATCAATAAGTTATACCATCCAAAGAATCATAGTAGTTGCTTTCATCAGTATCTGGTTTGCTATCTGTGTTTTGTATTTTCATTTGTTCTTGTTGTTTTTTATTCCCTTCAGAAATTCCGGGTACTAATTGTAGTTGTTTTCGTAAGGAATAGTAAAGAAAGATGGGTAAAAGTATCAGAGGTGGCCAAAATAGAAAATCTTTAGCTAGTGAAACATGTTTTACATCTATAAAGTCGGAATTTTCAAGTGGTTTTTGAAGTTCATCCATATCTTCTGTGTTGTGTGTGACCCACAATTAAATTATTTAACTTTCTGAGCGTATTGACGAAATAAAACGCTTCTATAACTTCTAAAATGCTGATATTCCTCTTCCTCTTGTGTGATTTTAATTTTTTTTTTGTCCAGTTGATTCTGTGTAGCAGTTTTATCACACATCATAATAATATAATGATGCCAAAACGTAGACACTGTAATGGTTATAAATGGAAAACCACAGTAACCAGTCAAATATGCACATGACTTGTGGAGAAACGTTTAAAAAAATATTATGTTACAGAATCTTTAATTTTAATCTATTCTTGTGTTTTTTCTTTTTACATAGGCGTCATCTCATTTTGTCATGTCAAGGAAATTTGCCAATATTTCCATTCGATGATCCAGCTTGTAAATTTGCCATTGAATCCATTTCATACGAACAAGACACTCTCGAATTTAGATGGCAAACGGAGACTGGTGTCTTGAGGAAATCTGACAATTTGACAACTTTGAACGCTTATCTTGAAGCAAACAACACTGGTCTTTGCAACAGTGCACATTGGAGAGGTAATAATAATTATTATTATTATTTATTAAGTATAAAAAAATATTACGGGGTGAAATAAAACAAAAATATTCAATTTCATTAGCATATCCATGATATTTTTTTATTGTTTATTTCAGGAAATTACAGCTGTCTTGAAGTCAAACTTATCTTCAGTCGTGACCGAAATTTTTACTTCACTACAGTCTTTATCCCAGATATTATTTTAGTCACGAGCTCCTTTATAACATTTTGGTTAGAATGGAATGCAGTCCCAGCTCGTGTTATGCTTGGTGTCACGACCATGCTGAATTTTTTCACAACTGTAAATTTCTTTTCTGAAACTCATATTATTTTTATTGTACACTATATGAATAATTATATTATGAGGTTTTAGTACGACAAAGTGATTATTTGTCCATATTTTTTTTTCTCTCTTTAAAAACAGAGCAACGGTTTCCGTGCGACCCTGCCTGTAGTTAGCGACCTAACTGGTAAAAAATTTGACATAAAAAGAACTGTTATCTGTTTTTGTTCAACTTCAGTATCTGGAATCTGGAATAACTATTTTATATAGTTGACAATAATTATTTACATGTTTTCTTTAATTCTTTTTATTTGTAGCTATGAACATTTGGGATGGTTTTTCCATGTTCTTCATTTACGCCTCTTTACTAGAATTTGTTTTTGTGAATTACATTGGACGGAAGAGGCCGAGAAGAACTCATGAACGGGATACACCCATGTCCTCCGCTCAGGTTTGCGAGGTAAAAAATCATTTTACTTATACTAAACAGTTTTCTCATCAAGTTTCATGGTTTTATTATACTAACAGATACTAATCTTATAATTTTTTACTGACAGTGATAACTACCACTGTACATATTTATTCTAAATTGCTTAAAAATAAATTAGAAATTAGTTCAAAATTATTATTATCATTTATTTATCATCTATATCGTTGAGATGACATATATACAAAATGTGATGATAAAAAATGATGATGATTTTGAGAATACTATAAATTTTTTTCTATTAATGAAAATAACACACACACACACACACACAAACTTTTTGAGAGCTGGAAATGATCAAAAAGCTTCATTTTTAAGCTTGTTCACATAATATACACAAATAAGTAAACACACAATCTGCACATTTATATTTTTGATTCAAAAGTGAATGAGATTGAAATGTTACATTTTTTTATTTTCTTTTTTTTTGGATTGTGGATTCTATATATATATAATACGTATACATGATATACGATTAATCATATAATATATATATGTACCCACAAAAGTATCAAACCTTATTGATATTATTATTATTATATGTTCCAATGAAAAATGGGAACAGCTCCAATATATGATTATTTCTTTTCTTAATAATAGACAAATAAATTAGGCGAAGTTCTTCAATCTTCGCCCGTTTCACCTACTCCGCCTGTTGAAATGGTAGTATGTCAAAGATGCAATACATCTCCTACTACTCATCCTGCTAATGGCTGCAATAGCCCCAGTCATACGGTAAAAAAATACTACGGCAAAAACAGACACACCAATCAAATTTCTATAATATATTATTTTATCTTTTTTATGTATTGTAAATTTTATTTAAGCTTTTGTCACTATTAAAATAGTACTATATTATTATATTATACACTTTTAAATATGATTATTTTATTCACACTGTACACCGATTGACAAACTATACTAAATATTATATGTAAAATAATATTATAGTCTTTTTAGTGCCTTGAATGCTATGTAGATTGTTTCTTTTTTGGAAAATAATTTGATTCATATGCCATTCTTGCACATAACATATTATTATATAGATCAGTAAAAAGAAATTACCTAAATATACGTGTATATTTCTGCTTGTGGCTGAGAATTCTTGCCTTTTCCCATTATTTTTTTTAGATTATATACATAATACAGAGTATTTTGTATATATATTATTAGATATTATGGTGCCCATGACGTAATTTTTTGAAATGATGTAATGCAATATTTTACCACAAAACAACGATTGAAATTGTCTTTAGTAAAATGAGAAAGTACTTAAATAAATATTGCCACATATGTTATAAGAAAAAATTGAAAGAGTATACATATAGATATGATTCAAAGAATGAGGTAATGGCAAGAAGACAAAGACAATGCCATCATATATATTGAAAAATTGTCAGTATTTTAGTCATTGAGATTGTGTGCAAGTATGGGGGATTAAATTATAAATAGAATTTGCAATTTTTCTGTGTGTGTATCATTATTGTGAATTCGTATTTAATGTGATAAATGTTTTATATTATAGATTTATGCAAAAACTTATTTTAAAAATCTTATGTTTATGTAATTTTGTTTTTACAGTGGCGTCGGCGAATAATTGAAAACCCAATCAAAGTTGCAAAAACGATTGATGTCGTTTCTCGCATTGTACGAATTTATAAGTTTAATCAAACTTAAATACTTACTATTGTATATTATGTCAAAAGTCCAGAAATATTTCAAGGACTGATACATTTCAAGATAAAATAATATGTGTATCAGACATTAACGAAACTATTCTTTTTCTATTGCTTTTGTAGGTTTTTCCAATCGCCTATGCCATTTTTCTCATCTATTTCTTCGTTACTCATCAAGCATTTAAAAAGATTGCGTCTTCTTCATGCTGACCTCAACTTTTTACTTCACCCGATTAATAACGGATATAACTATAATTATATTATTATTATGGCTCCATTTTTACGTAAATCGATTTATTTATTTATTTTTTGAGTTTTCTTTTAGACTCCAAGTACAACTTCATCTGTCTCATCTACATTTCGGTAAAATATTATGTATGATATTATAGTATATATGAATTCAGTATGAGTTTAATTATTTATATCTATTAACAATCTGAAAAATATATAGGGAGGGGGAAATTGATAATCTTTAGTGAATATATTTAAATTATACAATGTACATGTTTTATGAACAGTGTACTTTATAATTTGTAAATTAGTTCAGTTTGGTTGTTTGTTGATTATTACATATATAATATACAATACTTAGAGTAATAATAATAATCACAAAAAGAAGAAGAAACTAATAACACGATGTTCAGCAGTGCTGTCCTATTAAATATATATGAATTATATATATTACAATCCAAACATAATATTGGGAACAAAAGCTCATATGAAGATTTAAATAACAGTGTAAAAAAATATTATATTATGATACAATTTAGAATAGATTTAGTCTTGTGTATAACTAATAAATAGATATTAAGAATTAAGAATGAAAAACCACTATATGTTGTAGGATACGTAAATATACATAGCGAGTGAAAGCATCCAAATTATGTAGATATGAATTTTTATATGAAAAAAAAGAGAAAAGAAAAAGAAAATACTTCCATGACTTCCATAATATTATAATGATATTTAAGGGGTTTACAATGAACTATATTATAGTGTCACTGTTAAAATGTAGTATGGTATAAAGTTAATGAGTCAGGTACTGTAAAAATATATATTATACGTTAGTATTATTATCGTAAATTGTAAACAACATGTGTATGTCTAGGTGTATTGTTTACGCAAGTCGAAAACTAATATACTGGAAAAAGCTGCTAAAGCGTTACAAAAAAAGTTATTACATTAGTCGCTAAAAAAAATTAACTATTAACCAAAGAGTATACAAACTGGCGATATTATTTAGTGTAATAATAATGAATTACTTTATTAATAAAACGGTTTTATTGTTACATAGATATATGATATATATATATATGTTATATCTTATCTGCCCTATATAATGACATAAAAGGCAGCAGGATAGGCTTTACGTTTTATATAGAATATAATATAAACAAATAATAAATGTATAAAATATATATCTCATATAAATAAAATCTATATACAGCAGCATTAGTGCTTTTATGCAGGAACATAAACTCCAAAACGTAAAAAAAATAATAATACATCTATATATCTGTAAAATCTATAAAATTTACAAATGTTATAATTTTGAAGTGAAAAAATATAATAATATAAAACCTGTTACCTGTATGCTAGTGAATTGATTTCACAAGACGTAAAATTATAGAACAACAAAAAAATATAATGATTTATATCTCAATTATTTTAGAATTTCAATCGACCCGTGATCAAGTTTGATTTTGTGTGATAAAAAAATTCAATTATTATAAAGAAATACGTATATGTATAAATGTAGCTTAGAAGTTTATGTGCGCTTTTAACGAGAGTTGAATCGAAATTTAGATATAAAAAAATATATAATACGGAATTTGAAAATGCTAATACATATAATATGTACATCCGTGATGTATCTATTGATTAGTCCCTGATAAAAAAAGCTTATATTATTATAGCCAGGTATTATAATATATATATAATATATAGAGTACTTCGTACTCATTTTTAGTGAATCGAAATATGGTGATACGATGCATAAAATACATTTGTGTGTAAGATCCATTTTGAGATTATTATTACACGTCTACATAGTGAAAATATACTATATTATTACCTAAATGCTACAATGAAATATAAAACATGACATTTTCAGAGCATAATATACGAATTATTGTATGTATTTAGCTAAATAACATACAACTCCTTTGTTCTTAAATAAGTATATTATATTATATTGAAACAGCGTAACGCGTTTTACCGATAGCTATATTATTTGATATTTGAGGTAGAGTATACTCTTTAGTCTATTTTTTCAGTATCTAGTCCAAAAATTTGTTTTAGTACAAAAGAATAATGTGTATATGTAATTTTAATAAAATTATCCGGCTTTAAATTATGAAACACTTTATATATGATTAGACATTATCATTTTTGTGATTACAAATTGTAAGGAAACAATATTATGTATAATATATGCATGAATGATATGCGTTTTAGGAATTTTCAACCCAGTCGATGCTCTTTCTGTCATTTTATGAATGTTGTTCTATATTGGTATATAACTATTTCTAAAGGTATATCCCTGCACTCACCTTTGTATCTTTGACCTTGTATTTTGTTCAAAGTAGTTTTTTGGATACCCTTCCTCTTCTATATAGATTCTAGAATCTTTATTTTAAAAAAAGTTTATTACTGGCCTTTATCTACTTCTTCAAGCTGCAAAAATACTTGTTACACATATCTACTTGTACTTGAATACTACCATGAAAGTTCCTTGAGTAAAAATGTAATAATTATTTATTTATAGTGTGATTTAGTCTTTGCTTCACCTTATAAAATGATATGTACTTACACATACCTATATATATGATGTAGTTTCATAGGGGGAACTTTCACCTTAGATTATGGCCTTTGCACTTTTACCAAATATACATATACAGCATATTTCAATGCTTGAAACTTGAAACAATTGTTGAATATATAATTAGTTTTTAACTAGAAATTTGCTTATGTAATAGAATTTAAAAAAAGAAAAGAAAAAAGAATGCTCTCTTTATGCATTTTACCTTTACTCGTCACATATATGTTTAAATTTTAACTTGCTGTGACCTTATATATACTAAAGCACTTAAGTAAAAGCCTTTAGGTACTTTCTCTCTCTCTCTTTCTCTTTCTGTCTTTCTCTCTAAAAAATAGCTGTCGTAAATAGATCATCTCTTTTACTTGTATTGTATAGATTCTAGGAATGAGAAATTGAATGGGACACATGAATAACGTATACATACCCTTTTTACACCTACACTTTTTATCGTCGTACGTCTTACTGTAATGTTAGATTAAAGATTAAGTAGGTTTTAGATGTTAGATATGTTATATGTTACATATTAATGCATATATTAAATGAATGACAAAACAATATGCACAGACAGACAGAGGATCACACAGTTTCGCCTTGAATATTAAATACATATTATGCAAGTGCAGAATAAAAAGGTACCAAAAACTAACAGAGGTTATAAAGGTTATAAAATAATGATTATAAGATAGAATAGGATATATTATAGGATACTTGAAATTCCAAATACTATGTATAATGTAATGTATAATCTTGCACTGTTTTAACTGTCAAAAAGTTTTAAACAATAATAATTAAAATAAATACATTGTGTAATATATCCCGAATTTCCGGCCCCACAGTACAATCTAAAAAAAATGTTCTTTTCCCATCAAATGTGCCTTGCAATAATATACATTTACTTTTAACTATATATATAAGTATGTAGGTGTAAGGTGTATTATTATACTAACATTTAAATTACCTTACATGTGTAGAATTTAGATTCTAAGAGTATAATAATACGTATACAATAATACAAATAAAAGTAAATACTATTGTATATATAATGTATGGGTATAAATAGCAAAAAAATATTGCATAGATAGATTACATAGATATAATATGTAAGTAGCATCTTTTCCTAAACAACTTCTTCTATAACTGTATTTTCAAAGGGAACATCATAGTATAACGATGTTGCCCAGAAAAAAAAAGTAGATTGCCTTCATCTCAAATCAAAATGAGAGTGACGTGCTTTCACTTTCCTTTCACTTTCACTATGAATTACATAAACGTAACGTATATAAAGTAAAGGGACTAAATGGATACATTTTGATTTTTAGTCTTTTGTTCTTATGTATGATTTTTATGTACCTATAAAATGTATTAATAGTTTCCTGAGTCTTGAGTAGTTTTTATTAGTAAAAATAATAATTTTTTAAGCATTTAAAAAATCCATTCCGATTTTTGTTTTGTTTACTGCTGTCATTTGAGTTTTTCTTACTGATTTGACTATAGCTTCTTTCATGCAGTATTTATGTTTATAGTTGTAGCTGTAATCAGTTCTATGTTCCATATATGCTGTATCCTCATTATCTATGAATCCACAGAGTTTGTATATACGTATTAGTTCATTTATCACGACTTACTATATAAATATTATACCAGGCAAAAATGTATACTATGATGCATTTCATCATTGTATCTATTCTACATTCTATTAAATTATATCTTAATTACTTATATATTATAAATTATGAGTGCAAGAAGTGTGTACATATATATTGCAAATAGTTGAAAGGAATAGTGTATGATATGTATACAGAGGCATAAAACAGGTATTACAATATCTATAGATATTAATCTTAGTTTACATAATATAATAATAATAATCTTGTTATTAATGTGTATTAAGCATTTTAAGTAACAATTTCCAAAAAGTCACACTCTCAGTTCATATGAGATGACTTTTGTGACAGGAAATTTCGGTGGCGAACGTGTATATTGTAAATTTAAACAAGCGATAATAATAATTCATTGCAATGATAATTATTATTGTTATTGACATAATACATACATATTTAAATATTCACTAACATATTATATATTATGAACCTATAAAATAGAACATCGAGTAACGAGTGTGAAGAGGTATCAAAAAAAGATGCATTATTTTTTACTACAGTGTTACTCATGTCAGTAATAACTAAAAAAACACAACATGTATCGTTCACTATTCACCACACACCACACGTACGATGTATAAATAATATGTAAATAAGTGTACATGTAAATACGTTCTAAAATATTTAACACCAATTAACAGACACAATTGTGTACACCTATTTAGGTGAAGAATACCTATTGTATACTTATAACTTATAATAATATTATGCATTCTATAAATTCTAACACATTACTTTCTTCAAGAAGCAAAAAACTCGCCGTTTTATATATACATATATATATAATATTATGGTTCATCACAGTATATGTTCAAGGTTCAAGCTCTGAAAAAAGTATATATAAAATATATTATTATGCATTCAAAAAATATTTATAACATGATCGAAAAAAGAGTCCAGGAAAAACGGAACAGGGAAGCATATGTAAAGTCAGAAATTAAAACCAGAAGAGTAATAAAAATACATGTGTACACTAAAAAGTAAAAAGTAAGAGTCAATAAAAAGTCATATATGAGCCAGATAAGCAAAATGAACTATACATAATATATTATTATATTAACATGTGTGCAAGTTTCGATGTAGCAGTTAGCAGTCATAAGAGGTAAAATGTATATATATATAAAATTAAACTGGATGAGATATGATTTCTTGATTCTTGATGAATACATTGTATGATATGATGTAGTGTTTAGAAGAATATTACATACGTGTAAGAAAATACTACAATTATTATTATTGTTGTTATTTATCGTTATTATATTATTATAGTATAAGACATAAGACGTACGACATATAAAAAGTAATACGATGTGTAAAGTATTTATGTTAACACTATTTAAAAAGATGCATCATATTATATCTATAAAATAAAATATATAAAGGTCGTTACTTATATGTATATATATAAGTATCTACATCGATATCTGTATTCTTGTTTCTATTTACTAATGTGTGAGAGTAATAAAAACAACTTAAAGGCAATTATACAAACATAATAATATTATGTTTACTTGAAGCAAGAAAACTGTCATGATATTACATATATACCATGGAAAAATATGTACACACAATAAATACCATTTGTATGTATAGAGAAAGAGAGCGTGTGTGTATGTAATGATTACAATGAAATAATTGATGCATGTATAATTATTGTTAATATAATATAGTTTGAGACTTGCGAAAATACATATATATATATAATGTAATACACGAAGAATAAAAAAAGAGAATAATAAAAAGTAAATAATGTAACGCCAACACATATAATATATTATATATATATATAAATATATGAGGCGTGATTCAACTTTCAAAACAATTAAAATGCTTTTTTGTGTGGTGTCCATTTTATTTCCTATGTCCATCATAACATTCATGCCATGTATAGAAGATGTAAAAGTTTCTATAACTATTTTATGCCATCAGTCATCTTTATTCGTGATGCAGAAAGTGAGTGAAAGTGGAGAAAGTTCAAGGATACACATTATACATGTGTATATCTGAGAACTATAGACGACAATTCCTAAAACACTTTATGTGAACAACCAATCCTAGAGCCTATGTTGTATAATAATGAAAAAGAAGATTTGAACAAAAAACTATTTCGAAAGATATGGTATTAGTTTTTGTAGATGGAAATATTTTATTGTTCTTTTTTTTTTAAAAAATTATTGAAACAGTCGTTTTTTCTTTCTTGATTTTAGTATAATTTAAAACAGTAATTCATACATTAACATTTCTTTTGGATGATATTTATATTCCACTGGTATATACTTACAACCACACAAAAACATTTTTCGAAAAGTACTAATAAGTTATTAGTTGTGACCATTCCATAACATTTAAAATATACTTGTACATGTTGTACACACACATACATGATTTCTAAACTGTAATAGTATAGGTGCTATTGCTTGATATTGTACACGTTTTGTTTTGTTTTTCAAAAAAAAAAGTAGTGCTCTCTCATTTTACTACAATAATCGTTATTATTGTTATATGTTATATATATAGTACACCACAATAGATATTGCAAAAATCTATATAAAAAATTGACGATCAATTACATTTTATATGATACACTATACAAACTGTAATAATATAATAATATCGTGTTATATTATTATTTTACCATAAAATATATATTAAAACTTAAGAATCAAAATAATAACTATAATAATAATAATACTTTGATGAAAAAAAATGCAAAGATGCGTATATATATTATAAATTATAATATATATATATGTAGTACGATATATTACGTTAATCGTTTAAAATAATGGATAGTTCATAGTATTAGTAGTAGTACCCATGATGGAATAGAATAGTTCAAAAATAAAGCCGTACTTATTAATTAATATTATATTTGTTTCGTTTTAAATTTTTTTATGTAATAAAGTCTTTGTGTAACTTTCGCCTTAGACTATTATCTCTATTATATGTAGCTAATTTTGATTCAAGTACTCCTACCTGTCTTAATAGATTATTGACCAGAGATAAAGGATTTGGCCGAGTTTTTGTTTCAGTCGGCGAAGAAACTTGAGATTTGTAAGTTTCTTTGTTATCTGGTTGTTGTGGTACTGGTAAAGGTGATGGTTGATTGTGATTTGAGGATGCAACGTTGGTAGTTCCAGATCCACGTGTGATGGCAAGTTCACCTTTCAAGTCTCTTGTTTCGTCTTTTAGTCTCTGAACCATGGATTTTAATGTTTCTTTTTCATCCAATTCTGATTCTAGGAAGGCATTTCTTTCAATAGCTATTTATTTAACATGCAAATAAAAAAATAAAAAGTATAAATTATTATTTATGTAAAAAAACACACCATAGTATAAACTCTTTATAAACTTTGAGGGAATTTTAGGCATGTATACATAATATGTTCTTAGTAACATGAATAATTATTTTGTTTGAAATTAATTGATTTTTAGTATTTTTTATATATTACCGAGATTCAATTTCTGTTCAAAATCTTCAATTGAAACTGCAGCTGCTCTATGTGATCTTTCTAAATCATCATTCTTTTGTTCAAGTACACGGACATAGGAATTGACATCATCTGAAGTTTTACGAAACTGTGAGACTTCTTCTGTTAATTCAGCTAATTGAGCATTGTACTCTGCATTCATTTGTTCCATACGACCCTGATTTATTTTTAAATATCATAGACAAAATAGAGAATAGACATTGCCAATTATTATAAGACTAATAAAACATAATGTATAATACATAATACAAAAGATTATAATGAATAATGAACGCATTGATATTTTGTATATATACTATTATATGTTGTTGAAGCATACCCTCATGGTTTCGTTTTCATTTAATACTCTACTTAATGTAGCTTTCAGATCTTTATTTGTAGCTTCAAGTTGTTTTAACTCCATATCCATTTCTTGTTCCACTGTTTTTGAATATTCTTCATATTCATCAAACTGTTGTTGTTGTTCTTCAAACCTGGAAATAAAATGTATACATAAAATTAAGTATTAATTGTCATTAACCATATTATGTAAGTAAGTATTACTCATATATATAAACATTTTTTAATAGAATATAGACAATGGACAAATTGTAAACATTTGTAAATAATATATGTGCATACTTTCGCTGGTAGTAATGAGATCGTCTTTTATAAAATTCCAATTCTTCTGTGAGAGATGGAAAAGTTTTTGGTATGACTTCCAAATTATTGTTATCCATGGTCAATTTATTCTTTTTTAGTTGTAGATGTAGAAATTCTAATAAAATTAGTCGATTTGTTACTTGCTGATATTATTTATAGTATCAAAAAGTATATATTTTATATCTATTTAAGTATATATACATATATTATATATATTATGTTAAGACACTTTAGGATATCATATTTGTAAATTTATGTAATTGAATTTTAAAGTTGAAAACTGAAACATGTACATATTAAATATATGAATTCCAGTTTCCAAAACTGATACAATTATTAAAAATCTATATATCGTAAAAAATATAGAATCAGAATAAGGTCACACTGTATTTAAATACTATTATTATGATTAAAAAGTTCTTCTTCAAATTGATTGATTGATTTGAACACAAAAACTTTAGTAATAAAATAAGTAAAATTAAACACAATATTGACGAATTAAACAAATGTATGTATGTAATGATTGTACTTATTTTTATAATGATGTCTCCATCATATATTATTATTATAGATATACTAAACGTTGATTAGGTCATAGTTATTTTTAAAAGTCCAGAAGAAACCAGCATAAGTATTGGATGCTAATTAAAATTTAAATCACATTATAATAATATTATTATTTTGAGTTAATTGTTAATTTAACAAGTCACTGATGGTCTTCCCTGTTGTCCAATGTCCGTGTACTCCAAATGTGGATAAAATATATAATATCTAATATCTGTTCTGTAAAATGTACAAAATTAATGAAATATTAATGATTAGATAACTCTCTCAAGAAGAATACACAAGAAATGTATAAGTACAATAATAAGAACGACCTTAAAACGGGATATGAAAGTAACAAATTTATGTGTATGATTTTGCATACCTGAGTTACCTATGTAGTCTATAAACACATACCTATAGGCTATAGTTTATGAGTTTATGAGTCATCCCAATTAAGTATATTTCCGTATAAAAGGGATTAATATCTTCATTCCTGAGTATATTTACTTTTTACTTCACCTGCAAATTCCATTCACCTGTATTTTGATCAAAAGCCGCCAACTGCTCTATGACTAAAAAATTTTTAAAAAAAAAAATTGACAAGACCTCACTGGATTTTGTGTAACCTATAATATAATTTTAATAATTAAATTGCTAGTTAATTAAAATGGGATAGAGTGTGAAACTTGGATAGTTTTTAGATTCTTTAAATTGTGATGTAAAAATTTGATATTTACAGTTAAATAGTCATTTATTTGTGTGTGTTTGTCAATTGAGCTGAAACTGAAACTGAATCGGTAGGGAATAGAAAAAAGCACATTGTAGATTGTAGAACGCAAAACCCCGTATATACAAGATCAATTTAATCAACAAGAAACATTTTGATTTAAATAACAGTACTTAATTAAACATGTCTGGTCCGGTTGTCGATGCTGGAGTTCAAGAAAGACAAACGGCACAACTGAATTTCCTTAGAAGACTGAAGACGAGTTTTGTGCAAGCAAATCTTGCTTTAGAAAAAATTATGGAAGCAAAATCTTCATACAATAAATTATATTTCCAAGTAAGTTATTCATAGTGTATAATATAGTACTACAAGCTACAAAGTATTAATTATATGAGCACAAGAGTCTCTAAACTAATAGGATATTGTATGTTTTATGCATATGTAAAAAAACATGTAAGTAAATGTCATTTTTCTTCTTTTTTTTATTCTCTCTATAATACAGAGACATGAATTTCGGGACTCTTTAATGATATTAGCTGATCAAGTGGCAGAATCCACAGGAAGTCCATTTAAACCAACTCTAAGATCCTCACTACCAAAGAAAAGACTGAAGAGGATTAATAGAAGAAATCAAAAACAAAAGAATCAAATTCCATGTGTGTTATATATTCGAAGAGCCAAGAAAATTATGAAGACTGCAACAAACTTGTGTAAAACATTTGTTAGTTTTTTTTCAGTGTCTCAAGCTTTAAGGACTGCTTATCAACGTATTGAAGATATCTCTCAAACTTATTGGGAACGACAAGCAGCTTTAGACTCCTTACATAGTCGATTAGAAACAATGACTCGAGAAGAAATGGAAACTGCTATAATGCCTGATTTTGATTGGTAATATTATTATTATTGTACGTTATAACATACGATGATCAATATTTTACTTGATTAATTTAATTTAATTTTAATGATATTGTTCTACTATTCCATTTTCATTAATATATTATAGGGTCTTTAACAATTTGTATCCGGATCATATTCATTTGAAAGAAGAATGGGAAAACTTGAAACTTCCTCAATCTCTCAAAGAGCTACAATTAGAATTTAAGGCTTTACAAAAAACTGATTTCTCTAAAGTCAACAGGTATGTGTCAAAAAATTATGTAATAATAATAAACCAATCTCTTTCAATAGCAAAATGTAATTAACAAAAAGCTCTACAATGAAATTTAAACAAATATATCACTGTTTTCTTATTTCCTATAATAATTTGTATATGTAGCAACGAGGAATCTTCATCTGAATCTGAGGAGGAAGAAGAAGAAGAGGAGGAGGAGAATGAAGAAGGTGATATGCTTCAAACGTGAATAATTATATAAATACTAAATATATATGATGTACGAATCGCCAAATATGTATAGACTATAGACGTGTATATGTACATAAAAACGTTTTAATACCGAGGTGCAGATTACATAATAATAATATATTATTTTGTTTCTACAATAATATATTATTATGTTATATTATTATTCTGTAGTATTTTTCTCAAAGTACTTATCAAAACTATGAATGAGTTGGACTGGTATTACATCGCATTATAAAATTTTATGTATATATAAAGTAAAGTGTTGATTTTATATCAACACAATGATATAAAAATTAAATATTACATACTGTAATGTATGTATATATTTAATAAGTTGTTAACTATTCTTAGGCTGTTATATTATATTATATATTATGGTATAAATGGGAAACCCTTTTGTACACTTTTTATTTTTAATTAATCAACTTATACTTTTGAAGACTTTAAAGACATTTCTGTATTTTAAAATAATTTGTTCGGATGGACTGCATTATTATTAATAAAATAAGGCAGCAAATAAGGAAGTTTTAAAGTAATCATGATAATATTATTCTACTGTGTTTATTAAATAACATAGTTTTCAAATTCAGATTATTGAAGATTTATAATACGGCACAATATTCTTATGGCCCACATTCTAATGTTCTAAATTTCTTCAGTATTGAAAGTAATGTGTATTGCTGTTCAAAACTAAATGTTTTTCATCTTTCTGATTGCCTACAGTGCAGTGTATTATTGTGTAGTATGCAGTATACATATTTTAATTTTTATTCACAAGTACATAATATGCAAGGAATTTTTCAATTTTCATAGAATTATCTTTGTCCTTGTGTTTTGCATTGTGTATAATATAGTACATATTATACATATATCTCAAGTAAACTATACAGAAAAGTTATTTGGATAAATTCCTATAATATATACATTTTAATTAATAGTCCCTTTGTACTTTGTACATGACTCGTTATCATCGCTTTTGCATCTCAAATTTGCGATTGAAATAGTTTGTACATGAGATGTTTAGATTTCAATCATGATATATTTATTTCTGTTCTTTGTAGCTGTGTGCATTTGATAGAGTTTTTTTTCAAGAGAAATCCAGTACAAAATTATCATCATAGCTTTATCATAGCTTATAGTTTCAAGTTTAATATTAGTAGTTCCTCTAAGCAAGTTAAAGTAGTTTTGTGACTAATTCAATATTATAGATACTCGATAGCTTTTTGATATCATTACAAAAAATGGCTAGACTTATGGACAAATTATTCTCATTAACACACGAGATTCATGATATTAAGAAGCAAGTAATTTCCAGTTCACCATGTAATCCGGCGTTTGTGGCAGAAATTGATACGGTAAAAACAAAGTTAACTTTTATATATCTATAAACATTTTTTATACTTCTACTAATTACTATAATTACTATATTTATAATATAAAGTGTAAAGACTAAAGAGTGTCACTAATTCTGTTTTCTATTAAATATTAAATATGTTGTAATAATTTGACTTTATTTAGCTCATGTTAAAGACCTGCTCATTGTATTCAAGAGCAACGGATTTAGATCAAGCCATAGTAATTAATGGATATGTGAGATCTCGAATTGAAGAGTGTAAACGTAAGATTTGTATTTTTATTCTCATTTCCAAATGATTTTTAACCTGTATTCTGTATTCTTGTAATTCTACATGTTGTTTATCTTTCAATCATTTATCATTTCAAAATTAAGTTGTAAAACTATTTATTTATTTAACGTATTTATTTAACTCTGTTTCCACTTTTATAGGTAAAATTGATCTATTATGGTCTCAATCGCAACGTTTGAAGCATCGGTTGAACATTGAAATGACTTGTAATGAAAAATAAGATTGAATTTCTTTCTATTCTATAATATTCTATTCTTTCATCCGTCTTTAACTAATGTCTTTAATCAGTTTTTGTTGTTTGTTATTTGTTTCTCTTGTTTGTTCGAATTTTGATTTTAAGTAACCACAAACCATGATACTAATCATTTATTATTTGTTTACCCCCTCAATCAATATTATGAATGTAGGGCAAGAGGCAAATAGAACTCGAGATCCACGTTACCAAACTTTGTTCAGTTCCAGTGATGAAGAAAGTATCATCTCCCTTCATCATGCTAGACAACAAAATCGGCAGCAAAACCCTCCACCACGAGAATCTCCATCTTCATCTTCGTCAAAATCTCAAAGTGACCATAGAAGTTCTAATCGTGATCATGACATCAACCATTCAGCTCCACCTCAACGTCGTTTTAATGTAACAAGCTTGAGCAGTATCAGTAAATTGTTTTTCACATTTCGTAAGTCATAAAAGTTATAAGTAGTTTTTGTTGTTGACTTGTACGTTTCAAAAATACTTGAATTGAATAAAATCCTCCTGTAGTGATTTTGGTTCGGTGAATATACTTGTGAATTAAAATTGTGACTGTGTAATTAATATTTTGTATTTTGTATATTGCGTACATAATGTGTTCTGGATTTCAACTGGAATGCATAATACTATTATAACATGTGCATTATAGTCATAAATATTGTGTTAATATATTATTGCATGAATGAAGCATTTTTACAGTGCATTTTTGTAATGCCATGATATTATAATATATTATATATTCGTATATTCTACATTCTATACAGTGAAGAAGTGACCAATATCCAATGTCCAACAGCGAATACATTTAAAACGTAGCATGAGTACAAAGTACAAATATGAATAATGAATACTGTGTTGAGTGTTGACGTATTCATGTATTTATGTGAAGTAGGAATATTATGAGTAAAAGTATGTGACTGAGGTATGCCCTCCTGCCGTTTTCAAAACTAATAGGCTCAATTTCAGCTATTAAAAATTATAAAAGGGTCCGACAAAATTTTCACAATTTTTCAACTATTTTTTACTCTAGTCCAACCCCCTTTTAGGTTTTAGGTTCCAGGTTGAATATTTATAATCCTTTGTTTTAAACCCTTTTTTTAGACAAGAATATTGGCTATTTCTGCACTGTGTATAATGTATAATGCTGAGGTCTTATGAAAATCATGACAAGGGAATTGAGGATTGAAAGAATAAGGGACTTGAGATGAGGCATGAGGCCTAGGACTTTTATACATTCATGACTCCAAAAGGGTCCTCATTCATAATTCATATACTTTGTACTTTGCTATAGAAAGCTTTGAGCTTGAAGCTTGAGGGTGAAAACTCATATGTAATGTGTAATGTAAATATGTATGCTATTGGATTTGAAGGTCTATCAGGGTTTTTCTCTCCATCAATGGTTTTTTCACATTCGTAGCTCTTGTGCATACTCAAAACTCAAAATCTAAACTCTAAAATAAAAAGTAGGCATCTAACAAATAATAAAAAATACTGAGGGACGAGGAACTTTAACTAAGATTTTGGGACAACAATAATAATTATACATTATATAGACAGAACAAGAGAAAATCCCTATACAATTTAGACTTTACCTTTTTTTTAAATTTTTTGTCTCTGAAGCTCTCATTGTGAATTGTGAGCTAAATTAAGAAATGGATTAAGAAAAAAGTAATCCGTATTCAGAAAGCTTTTTGGGAAAAGTCCTTATACGTATTTAATATTTAACACTTGAGTAAAAAAGAATAAAACACCTACAAAAAACTGTTGTTTTTCATTTATTTCTGGGAAATAAAAATATGTAGTATGTCATTCGCTGTCCAGTGTCCACTTGTCGTCCATCATACATCATTTGCAAGAAAATCAACATTATAGTTATAGTAGATAAAAACAATTGACATTAACAGTGGCGCCTGTTTAACTGTATAGACTTCTAGTTACATAAATGTTTTCCAATTTCCTTTCATAATTGTTTTGAGTTGTGAGTTTTGACGCATTATTTATTTAGTGAATTAATCCATGAGCAGGACCAGATTAAGAGTAATTAATTAATTAATAATGGATCAATTAAATGAGAATCCAAATCCAAGTGCTTTAGAAGTAAAAAAGAGAGAACTTATGGAGAAAATCATGGCAGCCATTAACTACAGTCAAGAACTCTCGGAGGTTTTCTCTGGAGAACTTCAAATTACTAATGAACTCATCCTACAGGTTTGTCTACATTCTTTATTTTTGTGGGAAATAAATAATATTAATTGATTATTGTGATTAAGTGTTATTGATTATTGAAATTAATTTTGTTTTTCTTGTTCTTTTTCTTTTGCTTGTCCCTTTTGACTTTGGAATTTGGAATTTGGAACGTGAATCTTTTAGCAAGTGGAAGTTTCTGAAATGTTTTCTGACTTTCATGAAATTTGGAGAGAATTGGACTTTAATCAAGATATTGATGGATTTTTAATGTTTCAAGCCATTGATGCGGATGTTCATAGACTAAGCGATGTTTTAGACACTTTTGAAACAAGAGCACAAAGAGCATCAGAGATTTTGAGGGTAAGATAATCAATCATCAATCATGAAGAATGGAAATCAAGATTAAATGAAATACAAATGTTTTTCTTCCTGTTTAATATTTATTAATTATTGTTCATGTTATGAAATAAATGGATGTTTCATTATTTCAGGGTGTACTCACTAGATTTTCAACACATTTGAGCCAACTTGAGGAGATTCAGAGGATATGTGAAGAGGCAACAACCGTTGAGGAGCTGGACAATGTCACTCTCCCCGATTTTTCCAGGTACACACACAACAAATTTACACACAGTGGCTGAAATTTACAAACTATCAAATTAATTAAGACAAAACTAGTTTGAATTTTATTTATGACTGTTAAAAGTTAAAAGTGTTGAAAATTCAAAAGGCCAAAAATTCTCCAGGTTTAAACTATATTTGAGTGAACGAGTGGAAGTGATGCTCCTCTTAATTGGGGATTTATTTTATTTTATGTAATTTTAAATGAAAACTTGGTTAAGTTTCGTAATCTAGAGATTTTTGAATCTGGACATTAACACTTTTTACGTGAGCTTTTTTGTTTCTGTGTCTAAACGAGTTTTTGGAGTTTACTCGACTTTCACCACTTTCAATTGTAAATTTAAACTACCTCTGAATAAAAGTTTGGAAAGGAAGTGCACGTTGTACAAACAAATTAAAAGTGAGTTTTGAGTAACAGGAATTTACTTTAATTAATCAACTTTCTCTCTTGTGTGTTTCAGCCTGGAGTACACAGAATATCCAGATCTTGTCCAGCTAACTCAAGAATGGAATGACTCTAATATCTATGCCCAATTAAATAGATGTATTGAAGAGTTGGAGTCATTAGCTTTTTAGCCCTGGAAGAAACGGAAATGAAAGTGGGATGTTATTTTTGTCTGGAGTCTGGAGTCTGGAGTCTGGAGTCTTGACCGTGACATGGATTTTCTCTGTATCTGTGTTGCAAAATGTTAAATGCTAAATGGTGTGTGCTAAATGTACATGAGTGTGTTTGGTGATTGGATGTTGGATGAAAGTGAATTTAAGTTTAATATCAAGTCAGTTTTATTTCCTACACTTTACGCTCAAAGCTACCCGACTGATAAAAACAACGGTATAATAATATGGGACCCACCCGAATTCCCATTTCCAATATTTTTTATGTTATAAACTCTTCTGTCTGATGAGCTTGTCTCTTGATTCTTGATCTATTGGATCTTGAGTATAAAATTCTTGTTTTTTTAGGAGCAATGGTTTTTGAATGTATGAACAGTGAAAAACGTCCGTGTTAAAATGCTGGCAAATATTGAACATTTAATGTTATGAATTATGAATGTCTGCTGTGCGAGTTTAGAAGAAAAATTGTGATTGGTGAAAAGCTGTGAAGCAATATAGAATTGATGTCCCTTTTTGGATTTAATTTGATTATGAATTACGAAGTTCCCCTGTGGTAATTTTATTTAGTTTAGATTTAAAATTTAGGCTGTATACACATTTCTTATGTAATACATGTTTTAATTTTTGATTTTGATTGTTACTCTTGTTCTTATGTTAGAAACTTTAGGAAATTTTGTGTTTTTACTTTTATCTAAAATTATACGTTATATGTTTGGATTAATTCCGTTGTAGATTGCAGAATGCAGACGGTATAATTTTTGATACACATGTAAGAAAATATGATACATATTACATATTTTACATTCAATGAGCTACGAATCTAGAATCTCACATCTCACAATCAATCTTTGTATAATTTTATCTAGCGTCTGGTCTCGAGTTTCTAGTTTCTAATTTTAGTGTTAGCCCTTTAAAAATTCTAAACTTGTCGTAGTTTAGCCTTTAATGCATTTATACTTTATGTAGTCAATTTACCCATTTGTAGCTATTTTTACCATTTTTTATCAAAAATATGAAATATGACTGAAAACTGAAATACCAATTTTATCAATGTTCTCAAATATCAATATCAAATATCCATTCAATATTGATTATTGATTATATTTTATAGATATAACGAAATCCAAAATACAGACTCGTGACTCGTGATATTTACATTTTATATTTTTTGCACATAAAAAGCAAAAAGTTGATGTACTTGTATTTTTTAATTTTCATGTATCATGTATACTACTGTGAACTGGAAATTTTGTTATTTGTATTTTGTATCTGACTGAGGAAAAACAAATAAAAAAATGACAAAAGAATAACGTGCGTTAAAATTTGCTTAAAATGTAAGTTGGAGGAATTTCTTTCGCAATAATGATAAAAACTAATGCCGTTCACCATTTTGACCATTTATCAGATTATAGTAGATGTTTAATTTAGTATTTTATATCCATAGTCAAAATAACCACTAATAAACCACAGACCGCAAGTTGAGCATTGTGAAAATAAACGGAAGTTCCTGGTCAGTTCTCTACATGAGCATTTGAATTTATTTTACCTTATTACAGTTCTTATCTGCACAACCACTACAAAAAAAGAAAAAAGAAGCTATAAATTACTACCAACGTTTATAGTCCAAACTAGATAAAACTTTTTTGCATTATTTTTTTGTTCGTAAGGATTGTTCCAGTTCATAATTAATTAGTAATTTCTTAGATTTTCAAACTGTTTTTATTTTTAAAAAAAAGTTACATGTAAAATGTAAAAGATCCTATAGATTTTTCACAATAGGTAATTCAATAAAGCGAGCAAAAACTGTAAAGCTAGCAAATACAGTTTCTGTTCAGCCGAGTACAAATAAATCTTTGTCTCTTCCGCATCTTCAAGCCGTGAAAGCCTCGCCAATTACTAATACTACAAGTAGTACATGTGCATGTGATACTATGGAGAAAATTCGTTCGGAAGAGAGCAAGAAAGCCTTCATTCTTCAGTTGTATGAGAACACGAAAGATGCTGTTGAGGTGGCCAAAAGGAACTATCTCGAGTTTAGGATCGCCACAGGAATTCAACGGGAAGTGAGTGCACGGTTTTATCTACATTCTACATCTAAATATAGATCTGAGATGAGATGTGCGGTGTGCGGTGAAAGTCTGTCCATTGGCACTGCCATCGTTATCGTTATCGTCATCGTCACTGTATCGTGTATTCTGTCTTGTATCTTCTATCCACCCACGCAAAAAGCTAAACTTTTGGTTTTTCTCATCTTTTCCTCGGAATTCTTTATAAATATTTCCTCTAGGCTTTAGATTGTACAATCTAGAATATGAAATATGCACCATGAACAAATAATATTATTTTTGCATTTTTTACAGATGACCGAGATTCGAGAACGATTTGAAAGCCTGTACCACCAGAACAAAACCCAACTACTTGACGTTTGGTCCGAATTCCAATTTTTTGAAACGGAAGTGAGTCTAGCTGCTCAAAAGTTGAAGGTCAGTGAACAGAAAATTTACATGATTTCCTCTTTCGTCTTGTGTAACAACTAAAAATTAATTACTTAATGCTTAATGCCTATAGGAAAAAATTATATATAAAAAGCTTGTAATTTGTAATTCATTTACCGTTTAGCAATTACGCAAGTTTTGATTTTTGATGTAATTAATTTAATTTTTTTCTGGAACCTGAATTCTGAAACAGGGGAAAAGTGATGAATTTGTCTCCATCTCGTCTCACAGCTTGCCTTATAGAGTTGAGGAAATGGGTGTCGCGGAAATGGATAAAATCAAATTACCTGATTACTCCAGGTGAAATTATCTTGAATCTTACGTCTTATGAAAATCAAAATTCTATTGCATAAGTAAAAAATAAATGAAAAAGCTATGTGTAATCTTTAATCAACAATCTGTAATTAGTAGTAAATATAAAATTGACTCTTGACCCTTGACATTTGAAATTTTATATTTGAATAGATTCCTCTTCGACTCGGATGCAGTGTCATTCGGTCCACTCAGTGAAAAGTGGGAGAGGATGAAGAAAAAGATGGAGAAGGAATTTATGAACTACTTGGACACCATGTCCATCCTCAACTTTTCCAAATCCAGGTAAAACATCAAAACCGTAAAACTCGAAATCAAAACTGTAAAAATTTCAAAGTTGACATTTAAAAATTTAAATTTCTTTCTATTTCTATATCTATTTTTCCAGTGGATCTTTAGCCAGTAGTCTAAATTTGTGTGCGACAGAATTGGGTGAAGAAGAAGAGTCCATGACGATGTCTATGAGTTTTGAGGATGGTCGAAACCAGAACCAGAACCAGAACCAGGATGATGATTATTATAATGATAATGATCTTGAGGCTGGATCAACTGCATCAAGATCTGCAGATGACACCGTCATTGTCCGAAATTCGGGTCGTACGTCCGACTCTTCCTCCGATTTATGGAAACCCGAAGTTGTGAAGCGGCAAAAGAGACTGAGCACGTATCAAGGTGGAAGAGAGTCCATCCTACATCTACTCACCTCCAGTGCGACGTCGGCGGAAACCAAGAGGAGCATCCGCATACTCGCTGATACACCTGCTACATGAAACATGAATCATGAAAGTAAAAGACTACATAATATTTACAATGTTCAGTGTTTTACCACATCCTGTACGAATTGTACGAATTACGGAGCACTGGGACTTGGAACCGTTATTAGAAATTACGTAATGATGAATATAATGAATAATTCATCAAATGCCCAGGGAACACTTTCTTTTTTTCTCCTCATCTTCTATCTTCTACTTCCTACTCATCTACAACTTATTTCTATTTCTCATTTGATTTTATTTTGTATCTTGTATCTTGTAACATCTTTCAAAGTTTTAGTTTAATTAATCTGTTGAGCTGTGAAATTAGAAATTAGGAATAGTGACGTCAAAAGTTGAGAGTAAAACTATCCCTGTTTGTTTTTAATCTCAATCACTGCTGCACCTTTACAAAAACGTGAGACTCGGTCAAACTTATTTCTTAGATGTATAATATGTATCTAAAATTTACAGTCTACGGATTTTTTCTTTTTCATGCTTTTTGCTTTTTATTTTTTATGTATGAATAATGAAAATAAGTTAATTAATCAGGTATAAAAAAAGTAAAAAAGTGAAAAATAAAATTATGGGCCTTTTCTTAGTTTTTAGCATCTTTTTAATTGCATCAACAATAATTACTGTCAATTGTTAATCATAATTATTAAGCTTTTGTTTATCATTCGGAATTCGGCAGGTGTTCAAAGTTCAAAAGGAAAGAAAAGTTAAAGTAAAATACTATGTATTTTTAAAATGAAAAACGAGTACAATGAATGAACAATGATGAACAATCGCGAAATAGAGAACATCGTGTATCGTGTATACTCAAAAGTCTCAAGTATCAAGTCATACCAAATACAAAATACAAACACTAAACACTATAAAAACCAGTAGTTGAAAATAGTAAACAGTTTAAGCAGAAAAAAATGCTCAGTACTCACGCATTACACATTAAATGTCATTTTAAAGTTCATTCCCTCCATATTTCATATTTCACATGATGATACTACTCTACAATAATTGTAGATTGTACAGTGTGGAGTTTTCGATTCATTTTTCATTTGAGTCATATGTTTTATTATTTATTATTGTAGTTTTTATTAGTCATTATAATTTATAATGTATGTGTGTACATATATAAGAAGCTCGCATAATGCATAATACAAATATATTATATACCCTCTTTATCCACATAAATGTACTAATCCATTTGTATAAGTACATACAGTAAGCAGTAAGCATAAATATTATTACAATTATTATTATTATATTATTCATTCAAACAGCAAAAGTCAAAAGTCAAAAGCTGAAAGACAAAAGACAATGTAAGACATAATATATCAAATTATATTATTATTTGTCATTTGTCATTTGTCATAAATCATAACACAAAGTTCATGGGCCAATTATTTGCCATTTTCTATCCATTTTATTCAAGTAGAAGAATTCAACATTAATAATTTAGAACTTGGAACGTAAATGTTTTATGTACAGAGTATTTTACACAAGTTGTTTTTAATTACTATTTGCTACTTTTGCGAGTAAAACTTCCAGGCTACAGGATTTGTGCTTAGTTGATTTATACCATGTGCTGCACTATGCATGATGTTTAATGTTTAATATGCATGCTAATGAAAAGTATTAAAACTACTGAAAAACTGACCAGCTCATCACAACAATAATTATTAATAATATTGATTTTAATCAACTTTCTCAGGAACTCGTAAAGCTTAAATAGTCATTAGTGGTTTAGAATTTAGAAGTAGTAGTTTTAGTTCCATGTTCCAGGTTCCATATTTTATTGGAAATAGGAAATTCCTCCATCACTTCTCTTGTGTGCATTTTCAAAATATTATTCATCATTCATTCTAAAACATTATGAATCATGAGGATAATTTTGATGATTGGGATGTCTCATGTCTCATGTAAACACAAAGTGATAAGTAACTCCAAACTCCAAACTCTCAAGTCTAAAGTCTCAAGAATATAGGAATACGGAATCCTCTCAGAACAACTTGTAATTTCTGAGTATTTATAGTGGTGTGTGTTTATGTGTATGTGTCATGTAATACATAAAATGTATAAGTAAATAAGCATTGCTCATTGTGGTATTTATGCTCACCAGCTTATATCTTATATCTTTTATTGTATAGACTATAGAGCATAGCATGAAAAATAAAAAGCATACATATTATCTTAACACATTGATATACTCCATACTCCCTATTTTATAGGGCTCTCAAGTCAAGTCAAGTCAAGTCGATGGAGGTTTCAACAACTAAATTAAATTAGAGCATTACATTTACTACTATTATTACTATTATTACTCGTATGATTAATAGTTGCACTCAAGTAGTGGGCTTTGACTATGCATTACACTTTACTCTTACACACTTAGTTTCAAAATACATGAGACATTGATACATATTACGTAGCACGTAGTGCACAGTGCACAGTGCACAGTCGATAACCAAGTCTCAATCTGTCTAGTTTTGGTTTTGGTTTGGGTTCTGGTTCCAATTTCAGTTCTAGATTCTAGATTCTAGTGCATAATAGATAATAGTGTAAATAGGAAATTGTATGTAAAATATACTATCAGTTTCAGTTTAAGTTTATACTTTATGCTGCACCACAATCCACAATTCACAGTTCACAGTTTATCTAAAAGTGTAATAATATTGTGTTTTGTGTGGAGAGTGTAATACTCCAAACTCCAATCTCCAAGCTCTGAGCTAACAAAGTGGACAGATTAGACATGAATTGGTATAGTTGGTAGTTCTGGTTTTGTGGAGGGGATGAACAGTAAACAGTGAACAGACAAAGTTACAGTGATAGCCAGAGTTAGAGTTGGACTTGGAATAGGCTGAATGAAGAAAAAAGTATGCAGTTGACAGTTGATTAGTGTCGTTCGTCCACACATTTACAATTTACACATTCAGTCCATATGTAAAACATAAAACATACGATACATGATACATGATACATGCATTACGTATTATATGTCAGAGAAAATGAACTACGAGCGGAATTAAACACCAAGCATCTAAAACCAAGAATCAAGAATAATCAATATCAGTGAATTTCTCAAAGCCAAGTGTATAAACTACGACAAATGACAAATTGAACAGAAAACAGAAAAACAGTGTGTAAGTAAAGTAAGAGTTTTTTTATTTTTTATTTTCCTTCTTTTTTCTGTGTCAAAAATCCTCTTCAAATTGACACTTGGAATTTGATTTGTTCTCAAATTCTCACTTGTCCCGTGGATAGAAAAAGTAAAGTTAATTACAGTGGAATTGAAATCAAAGTTTGAATTACAAATTACAAGTCAAAGTGAGTAAATACTAAATACTGAAGAAATCGGATTACCGCAAGTCTCAAGTCTCAAGTGTATTTAACCATTTTTTCTGGGTATACTTTTTCAAATTTCTAATTAAAAGCCTGTATTTTTTACTCTTGCCCAAAGAATTTAATACTGTTTCATACTTTAAAAAATATATAATGGGAATTGTATTCAGAGTTCATATGTGTAGGATTTATTTATAAGGGAAGAGTCGAGTGCAGTCAAAAATCAAAAGTAAAAAAAGCAGGGTGATAAAAATAGAGATGATTATTGTAAATAAACGTATAATATAAATAAACAACCTTTTCATAACTTTAAAATGACCATTAATTATTATTGTAAAAGAGACAGCTCGACAAGTGATAGGTATTTTGTACAGAACTACAGACTACAGACCATGTTCAATTTGTAATTTGTACTGACTCATTTATATTTTTGATTTACTTCCTTGTTTATTTATTGTACGTCGTACGTCCATGCGGTTTTACTTTGTGTATGTTTTGTGTCCGTCATACCGTCAGAAATTATGTAGAATGTAGATGTCTGTATACTCTGTTCTCTGTTCTGTTTTCTGTTTTTCTTAGGACTTGTATAAAAATTACAGAGTAAGTATTTTATGTATTATGTAGTATGTAAGCGATGGGGGTTTTCATCCCAATTCTCTATCTTCTCTATTTTTCTCCCACTTACCATATAAAATATAAAGTCATGTTCCTGTGCCAAAAGACTAAAGATAAAATTAGTAGAAAGTATATAAAGAAAAAATGCTGATGTCACAGAGTCAGAGCGCAAAACAAAATTATTGTATGTATCTTTGTATTTTAGTATTTTCCTCACTAAACAAAACTGTAGAAAAGGCAGGATGGAATCCTATTCACAATTTCTACTCATGTCCCATTCCCCGTGCCATAATACATAATATAATATGTAATGTGTAATGTGCAATGAAGAAAGTCATACGTAGAAAGTAGAAAACACAAATGGCCAAATGTACATCAAGCAAAAAGGAAAAAGGGAAAAGTTTGTAAGGATTCTTTTTTTATTTATTTATAGGTCTGTGAACCATTGAAAAAAGCTGGAGTCTGGAATCTAGAATCTGGAATCTAGAATCTAGAGTTTTTTCTCTTCTTTTGTATTTTGTGTGGTGCTCGGAGTTCCAAGTTCCAAGAACATTTCTTTATGATTGCAACAAGAGCAAGAAGAACGAGAAGAACGAGAAGTAGTGAATAGTGAATAGTGGGAAATAGCTAGAAAATAGCATTACAAGAGTAAATAAAAGGTATAAAAGGAGAAAGGAGAGAGAGGAGAGAGAGAGGGAAGAAAAGGAATAAAAGAAGATCAAGAGAGAAGAGAGTAAAAGAGCTTTGAGGAGGAGAAGAAAAGGTCTAAATGGGGGAAAATAATGAGACTGAGACAGAGACAGCTGAGCAACAACTGCTGATGGAGCGGATAGAAGTCGCCTCGGAGATTGTGAGATCTTCTCAGGCTGCCGTGGCCTTCCAAAGAGCTTTCTACCTAGAAATGTCCACCTTTGCCCGGGTGGTCAATGAGGTTAGTTCTTAGCTCTTAGCTCTTAGCTGATTTTCCTTTTTCCTCAGTACAAAAAATGCACACAATACAAAAGATATAACGACCGTTGCCGTTTTGCCATTTTCCACTCATCTTGACTGGTGACTGGTGACGGGAAATGAGCAGATGAATCTGCGTCGTAGATACTGTAAAATGTGGGCAAAATCCCAATCCAAATGATGGAGACTTGTGGACTGGAGATTTCTCATTTTTGTATGCACAAGATGACTCGACACTTGCACTTTTACTTTTACTTTTGCTGACTCCTTTTTCCTTGAATTTTTCATCAAGATACTTTTTTCTTTTTTCTACACTGTAGACATTTGTCGTGTGTCATTTGACTCGTGTACTTTTCACATTTCACATTGTATTGTATCGAATAATGAATCTTTGATATCTTTTGAATGCCGATGCCGAGTTCTCGAGAACCGAGAACGAAGAAAGAACTGACCATTTTATTTGAATTGGCCTTTGCCTCATTCTCGTGAATTTTGAAATTGGGATTGAGAACCAAGAATTCAAATCACTTGTATTTTTGTGTATTTTGTACATGAGTGAAAATCAATATGAGCGGAGTTGTAATTAATGATTTCCTACAGATATTTGCCTTGTCTACAAGTCTTTGGATTTTGTATGTATTTTAGATTGATGAATTTATTGAGAACGTGAATCGACTCCAGAGTAAACTGTCACTCCTGTTCAATGCACTTCAGCATGTGGAGAATGGGAGTGCTGCGGGGCGGTGTGCCACCATTTCCGAGAAATTGGAAACTCTCAAAAACTCCTTTGATGACTTTCGAACCAGAACTGCAAAGGCCAAAGCTCAACGAGAGGTAGATAAAAAGACTAAAGAGTAAAGAGTATAAAGTCATTTCACATCTGTACTTTTTAGATTAAAGATCACGTGCTTATCATCAAAAATTAAAATCTAAAAGCTAGCTCTTATATAAAATACATTCATTATCATTATCATAGTAAAGGCATGTTCAAAAGACATTCCATTTTCTATTTTTAACCCGAATTTTCATTTTGGGCAGGAAATAATAATTATGTGATGATAGTCTGTTTTATATAATGACAAGAACAAGAACAATGACATGATATTAATTAGTATGGCATTTGATATTTGATATTTGATATTTAAATTACAGAGCAAGAGCAAAGAACTGAACAAGATGATTGATCCAGAACTCAATGCACTAGTCATCAATTCCATGAGTGTCAAAGATTTGAGAGGGATCCGACCGCCCAATTTCTCCATGTAAGTACTTGCATAAAACCTTTTAAACATCTTTTAATTTTCCTATTAAAAATTAAAATACAGATATTCCTAAATAATAAAAAATTATAAAGTAAAATATTATTTTTTAAATGAATATTTTTTCCATGTAGATTTGTAAATGATAATGATTTCCACTTGGCCGAGTCCCTGGCAGAAGAATGGGGGAAACTCAGACGGAAATTAGACAGTTATTTTCACAAATATTTAGAAGACACAACCTCACTCAAAGTGGAGGTTTTTGGGTAAATATTAAAAATCATTCAAATTAAAGATAGTTCAAAAAATACATGAGAATTTTATTATTATTATTAACTAATTATTATTATTAAATATGAGAAAATTGACCTTATGATTTTTTGTTTCTTTTCCTACTTATTATTTCAAGTGCTACTTATTCTTCAAATGTTCAAAATTCGGAGGGAGATGGGTCCAGAACTCTGGTGCATAAGTTGTCCAATCTGATAAGTTCCCGGTCCAAGAATGGTCGAAGTCACGGTCACGGTCATCATCATCCACTCACTTACAGTCACAGTCTGAACAGTACTACGAGCACGAGCAGCAGCGGCTCCTCAAACAGCAAACACTCCCGTCCACATTATGCAAGATCCGAAAGCTTTTTCTACTGTACACCCATTTCTAATCCGGAACCAAATCCGAATCCGGATACGAATTCGGATAAGAATCCGGATAGTCCTATTCCCATTCCAAATTCCAGTCCGAGTTCTGAAACTGAAACTGAGACTGAAACGGAAGCCGAAACTGTTGTTCCACCCCCTTCCCCTCCCTCAACTACCAACAGCAACAACTCGGACGTACAAACTGACGTAACTAAAGAGCCCGTGGAGGATTCCGGAGAAAAGTCATAAATCCTCAAGTTCAGACACACAACATTTCGTCTCAACATTTTGTATTTGTTTTTGTATTTTGTATTTTGTCACCACTTTTTTTTCTTTCTCTACTTTTTTGTCCTCGATCCTCGATTTTGTCTTTTGTCCCTTGAAAGTTGAAAAAGCAAAACATGGGAAATGCCAAATACCAAAAATACCAAAAACCGAAATAACAAAGACAAATACAAACTACAAACAGAGTAAACTGTCGTGGCTGTCAACCCTCAACACTCGACACTCAACACTCAAGATTCAAGACTGCAAGAAGAAAACCCGAAACTCAAAACTCACACTCTACCCACCTGAAAATAAAAACAAAGTAGAGACACACACACAAACAACAAACACACAGTATTTTGTATTTTGTTGCACCATTCACTTTTTTCCTGTTTTTGCAAAAAAAGAAAAGTTTTTCCATTTTGCTCAAATCTCAAATCTCAAGTCTCAAGTCTCAAGATACTGAAAACTGAAACTGTAAACAGAGTGAGTAAATGTGAATGTATGACAAAAAGATTATAACTTATAACTTTTCTTTAGAGGAAATTGCCTCAAAAAGTTTGGTCTCTTTAAAGAATTATTCTGTTTATGTTTACCAAAAAAAAGTAGGGAAATTTTGCTTTTTGTTGTGCATTGTGCATCGTGTACAGTTTAAAAGGTATAAAATAATAACAATGTGGATGCATAATATTACATTTTACATTTATCTAATTTATTTATTTATGTCACTCCCAAAAATCGGTTTGGATTTTGGATATGAAACATTAAACATTAAACTGAACAATGTGTACAGTTTGTACATAACTTGTAAAATCAAATAAAAATTTTTGTGCATCCTGCAACTTAATTTACTATTTACCATTTTTCTCTTGCATAAATAAATCTCAGCTGTTTTTTGTCTGCCTCAAGTCTGAAAAACATTATTTGTAAAAAGGTTTCTACTTTTGGGGTTTTAGAAAGATTAGAATTTTCCGCATAAAATATAAAACATAAAATATTTAATTTTTTTAGCTTTTGTTGAATGATTTCTTTTTAGAATTGAACAGAGAAAACTTTGAAAAATGCCAAATATGAATTCCGGGACAAGGAATCAAATCAAAAATCAAAAGGTCATCTCTGATCTCTGATTCATCTTTCATCTTTTTCATCTTTTACATCTTTCATGTACAGTGTATTTTATGTGTTATAAATGGGTTATTATTTATTATACTTGGATAACTTTTTGAATTTTGAATCCAAAAATCTATTTTCTTTACTATAGATAAAATGTAAAATATATTACGAGAGTAAAGTAAATTTTTGAGAGGATGAAAAAGGCTAAAGATGAAGAAAAAGATGACGCTGGAACTGGAACTGAAGCTACGGCTGACGTTGACAGCATATTAAAAAGTTTGTAAAACAGGTTATTAAAAGATGAAAGATGCACGGGAAGTTTTTACATGAGAATTTTTAATTTTTATCCTCATGTTTACCCACAACCCACAGCCAACAACAGAAGCAGAAGCAGAATCCGCCTAAAGATTACACATTACAAATTATCATGATCGGCTTATGTACAAACTACAAAGTGTACTTTGTTCACTTTGTATTTTCATCGTATAATCTTACCTCATTTTCATTTTCATCTCTGGACTTTTTTCCTTCCAGAACCCAAAATCCAAAAGTCAAAAGTTAACTCTTTCATTTAATTTAAAAGCAAAATTAAAAAGACTACAGCTTATTTTTTCCTTTTCAAGGAATTGAGGATTCCAAATTTTAATTTTCACCGAGACTTGAAAATTGAGAATCGAGAATAATAAAGAATATTGAATGAAAATAATCCATTTTCCACACACTTTTCTACGTGTTGTATAATATTATGTATTTTGTATCTTGCCTTGAAATTTGAAATTGAGGTTTATATCAGTATTTTCCATCTCATTTCATCTTTTCTATTTTCTACAAGTTGCCAGTTGCCATTTTGAAATTCTGCACAGTGCACAGTACATTATTGTAGGTACATTGAGACCTGCATCACAATTCAAAATTCACAGTATCATTGAAAATTGGATTTTTCCCTTTTATTCACTCAAAGCTCAACGTTCAACATTCAAAATTCAAAATTCTGTAGTCCACACCATAATTTGAAATTTGAAATGTATAACTTTACACTGTACACGGAGAAAATCGGATATCGGAAATCGGATAGGATAATCGAAATGGGATTCTTTGAGAGGGGTACATGATAAAAGATGAAATGGGAACAAGATGCTGGATGCTCAATGCTCTCATCGTCATGTGTGTAATCATTTCCTCCTTCATCCTTCATCATCCTTCGACGTTGGATTCTTCGACATCCGAAATGCAGTGGGTTTTTCTCTTTTCATTTCGGATCTTGGATTTCCAATCCTTCTTGAATCTGCTGAATCTTGAGTCTTGAGTCTTGAGTCTTGAATAACGACAGCCCTAGTTTCTCCGTCGTAGTTTCTCAGATATTTTACTGGAGAAGAAAAGAAGTAAAGAAGAGCTGTCACATTTGTTCATACTTGATATTTGATATTTGAGACTTGCTACAAAACAACTTGAAAAGTTGATCCAACACATGCTATGAATAAAAATGAGCCAAAACATAAAATGTTAGATTGTTAGATATTAGGTTATATCTCTGTCATACTTCATATCATCTCATATCATATTGTATTATTTCTGTGTGCAGTGTTCAGTGTTCAGTGGGCACGTACTCACAGACCAATCAGATTCTACAGGAAAAGAGGATGAAAATGTTCCAAGTTGGAAAAAGTACAAACTACAAACTACAAGCTACACACCCTCCAAACATCCAACCAGCAACAATTCCGATCTCGATTCCGATGCACATGTTACAAGTTATTCGTACAAGTTACAAGTGTTTTCAGCTCTGCTGTAAAACTTGAGGATGGAATCTGGAATCTCAAAGCAAGTGTAATGCTTATGCACAGTATGCAGTATGCAGTATGCACTATCGCTATGCTCAAAAGGGTTGGCTTTTAGACACAAGACACAAGACACAAGTTACAACGGAGCGACTCAAGGTCAGACAATATTTTAATATGTGTATTTTTCTGTGTATCCAACCCAATGAATTTAACACGTAGTATGTATTATGTATCAGTAGCTATGCAGCTCACAAACAGCAAAGAGTTGACTGAATACCTTAGTAAAATAAATTATGTGGATATGAGCACAAGTTATCCTTGAGCAAGGTACAGAGCACAGATGTCAAGTTTAAATCCAGTTTTCTGATTGTTTATTCCATACTTCATACTTCATACCTTCATTTATTCATTTTCATGTTCATAGGCCAGACGACGCTAGAGATCTACAATCTACAACCAAAGTAAATCTAGTCACAAGTAGAAAGAGAAACAGTAAAGAGAGTCAGAGTCAGAGTCAAAGCCGGTGTTCAAAGTCAACATTCTGCAGTTAAGGTTTGTCTATTATTATTTATTTATTTGTTTTCTACTATTTGAAATACAGATATTTTGTACTGTAAATTTTATTCGTTTATTTTATGTTGGTCAATTGTAAATTGTCACTTTGTTACAAATCCCCGTCATTTGTTATTGTTGTTCAACTTAGACCTTTTTTATTTTTTATCCAAGAAAAATCTGCAATATGTTGCATTTTTATATTGGATTTTGGATTGTGACAGCTTGAAACTTGAACGAGTGAAGACATTTTGTGAGACATTATAAAATAGATACTTTACACTTTTCAGGGGCTTATTCCATATTCGATATTCGATTACTTAAGCAATTCAAGCAATTCACCGTTCACCGGTTTTTTTCCTTTATCCAATATTCTGTTTTCTGTTTTCTGTTTTCTGCAGTCAGTAGCCAGTGAAAATAAAAAGAGGTGATAAAGTTTTTGTACTGGATAACTTACTTTTTCTGTCAAAAATTCATGCAGTTCCCAATGTGCAATTTTTTTATCTTGAATGTTCAAGCTTGAAGCCAAGTATAGGCAAAGTATTTTGAATTGAGAATTTCAAAGTGTGATTGGATTATTGAGGATTGAAAAGAAATTGGAAAAAGTTGTTCATTTATCATTGATCATTTGGATTTTTGCAAAGGGTACAAAAAATAAAGTTTCTTTCAACTTTCAACTTGTCGGCTGTCGGCTTTTAAACTTTTTTGCACTCTAAACGCAAACGCGGAATGCTGCTGAATGCTGAATTCGATTGATCTTTGATTCTTGTGATTTGCAGAGACTTTAAATAAATTGAGCGTTAATAAAATTACATTTTACATTCTACATTGAAATAGTTTTCCCTTTGGCTTTTGGCGTCCTTTCACATTTGACATTCAACATTCCAAATTTCCTATTGAATATTGAACGCTGGAATCTGGAATCTTGAAGACGGGAAAAGTTTTAATTATTTTCAATTTTCAAAGGATACAACAAAGATTACTTTGAGCTTTGAGCTTGGAGTTTTCAGCTTGACTTGGATAAAGTTTCCCATTTCATTTTCCGATTTCCCATTTCATGTTTCAGTTCAGGTTGCAGCTCAACTTTTAGTTTTGACTTTGGATTTTGGATTTCGAATTTTCAAGTCAAGTTGCTTTTGTCGTTCTCAGTTCTCAGTGCATGAAATTGTTTTTCTACTTCTTTAGTTTGACTCTGCACTCTGCATTCTGCAATTTTAAATTTTCAATGTGCATCGTGCATGACAAAAAATATACAAAAGTTGTCCATTCAGTAATTATTTCTCCCTCCACGCTCCAGTTCCACATTCTAAGAAAAATAGTCGAGTAAAAAGTTGAAAGTGTAATCATGTACCAAAGGGATTTTTGGATTTTATTTTTCCACTTACGATTTACAATTCACAAAATGACGATGATGACGAATTGCGAATCACAACGATTATGACACAGCTGATTCTCAGTATTTTATTTTGAACATTTGTTTATTCTTATTCTTCTTTGCAGTTTCCGATTTCCGATTTCCGACTTCTTGGATCTGAGACAAAAGAAAACAGGACAAGATTCAAATTTTTCCTGGAAAACAAGTTTAAGGACCATTTGCCATTTTGCGTGTCATTTTACATTTTACCTTCTGTCAAATCTGAATCTGAATCTTAAATGCTGAAAGCTGAAACTAAGTACCAAATATCAAATCGGATGGTTTGGCAAATTCCAACTCAAGAATCAAGAATCAAGCGAAATCCAGAAGCTGGGATTTAGAATTTAGAATTTGCAACTTGGAATCGCGGCCAGAGGCAGAAGTCGAAAACGAAGACGAAAACTAGAAAAGAAAACCATTGAGAGGGAAAAGAATAGACAAACAAGAGACAAGAGGAAGGAGGAAAATATGGAGAGCTTTATAAAATATTCAGCCGACTCTGAATTCCCGATTCAAAATCTTCCCTATGGAATTTTCTCTACTTTGGATAATGTATGACTCTTTCCATTCACATTTTTCTCCTCTTTTTTATTTGCATTACCTTTTACCTTCAAGTTTAACTCGATGTCGTATTCGCATTTCTTTAAAAAGAAAATGTTTTCTGTACAGTAAATACATTTTGTACATTTTGAAAGTATCTACAATCGCAAATCGCAATTCCCGATCTACGACTTGGAACTTAGAATAAAATGCTGACTGCTGACTAAACAGATCGAAAGAGATCGAAAAAGGCAGTTTAATTCCGTTTAAATCCAAGTCTACTCCCGCGTAATTTGTATAAATAGCTGTAAAAAAAACTTATTTTTTCGTTTTCGTTTTCTCTTTCTCTTTCAACTTTGAAGCTTGAAACGTAAATCCTTTGTGTTTTTTGTGTAGGAAAGTATCTCAAATCTCAATAGTTTGGTTTTGGTTTTGTGGGTGATTGAATCTCGAGTCTCGAGTCTCGAGTTTTGAGTTTTTAACTTTTAAACTTTCAACCTCCAACTTTGACTCAAATAATAGAAAACAGAAATGAAATAAAAGTCATGTCAAATGTGGGCTAAAGTTTGTTTTTATTGAAAAAAAATAGAGTAAAAAGTTGTCAACTTTTTGAACTCGTCCGCCCACGATTTTTCTTTTTTGTATTTTCCCGCATGCTCAATTTTCATGTTTATCCTTTGTTTTTTTATTAAAGGTCATTTTGTCATTTTGTGTGGGCGGTTAAATGAATAAAAATCATTACAAATTATTGTATTATTTTTAACTTTTTTTATTTTTATATTTTTTTTAGAAGACGCCTCGACTCGGAGTTGCAATTGGAGATGAAGTTTTGGATCTGTGTGTGGTCAAAGAGCTTTTTACGGGACCTTTACTTTCAAAAAATCAACACGTTTTCGAACAGGTGATTAAAAACTTTTCTCTGATAAATAACTAAAATATAATAAAAGAAAATTTCATGTTCAAAAGCTCATCAGAATTCTTTTGTCATCTTTTTGTCTTTCTGATAAATTTCAAGTGTGATAAAAGATGTAAAAAGTAAATAATAAATATTATGAAAGCTTCTAGTTTTCCGCGGGACATTTGTATTTGTATTATTTTGTTATTGAAGAGGGAATAAAAGGCGGGATGTTCAAGGTTCATGTTCATATTCTTGAAGCTCTAAACAGTCCATTTACTCATCAGGTTAATGGCGTCTAGAGTCTAAAAGATAGAAAGAAAGAAAGGGAATTAAAAGGAAACAAAACCAGCCCGGAAACTGGAGAATATTCAAAAGTTTCCAGTCTCTTCTCTCTTTTTGATAAGGAAAATGATGTTGAATGTTGAGTGTTGAGTTTAGAGTGTGTGGAAATGTATAGAATGCAGAATTTGTGTTTTGTATGTGCTCATTTTGCCCTGCTTGTTTTTCTTTTCAGGATAGATTAAATGGGCTAATGAGCCTTGGGAAATCAAGTTGGACTGAGTGTCGAGAAACTCTTCAAAGAATTTTGTCTGCATCTGAATCTGTCCTCCGAGATTCTCCACTTCGTCACAAGTAAGCAAATAGCAAATAGCAAACAGCGAACCTTTTCTCTCTGTTGTGCAAAATTTCATTTTCTCTCTTTTTCTCTCAAAATATCCACAAACTCACGTCCTCATTCTTCCAGAAAAGAGGAAAGAGAAAAGCCATAACTGTCTTCTTTTCTACAAACTCTGACATATTACATTTTGCAAATACATGTGTGATGTGTGTGCTTCTGCTTCTGCTTCTGTTTTTGGTTCTGTCTTCTTTTCCTGATTGTGAATGTCTGTGTACATATGAGGGAATTTTTACGACCGTTTCTGCTCCTTCTTTTGGCACTCATCATCTCACTCTGGTTTTGATCTCCTATCTTTTTCATTCCCATTATCACTACCGCCATTTCTTTGAACTTTGAACACAGTAAACACCAACAAGGAAAAATGGACGTGTGAAACTTTCCCAAGAGGAAATCTCACGTACTTTGTTCGAGTGTCGAGTGTCGAGCGTCGAGTTTTGAGCGTTGAGTGCGGAAAACACGGGAAAATAAGACAAATACACACAACTTAACAAAAAATATGGATAAAAGAGAACGAACAAGAAAAAAGCAGTAAAAAAGATAAATACCATCCAAAACGGAACAAAGGAAAACAACAATAATTTATACTGTCCAGGGATTTCTATTTTGTATTTTGTATCGTATCGAGAATTGAGAATTGAGGACTGAGGAGCGAAATAATAACCTTATTTCCCCAATCTAATTTTATTTTTACCTTTTATCCAGATTATTCTCATTTTATGATTTTTAACTAATTACATGTAGAGTAAAAAAGTAAACAAGGTGAAAAAAGACGGCGGATGGACAAATTATTGCGTATTTTGTATTCTGTATTTCGTACTTCCGTATTCATTTTAAATAGAAATAAAAACAAGATTTTAAATGAATCCTGAAATTTCCTGCGTAGTTCTATTTTAGTAGTCCAGTTCATTAAACCTGCAAATCTGCTGTTGACTGTAGTCTTTAGTCTGTAGTCTGTGAATTGGGTTGTCATTGACATGACAGAGGCTGATGTATGACTCTCTTTTCTCTATTCTTAGCTGTGCCTTGTCTTTGCCTTTGCCTTTGTCTTTGTTGTATTGTGGATTGTGGATGAAAAGTAGTAAATAGTACATAATAAAAAGCCCAAGGCCTCCTAACTCCTAACTCGTAACTCGTAATTTCCCATCTCCCTCATTTATCTTTCCTACACAATACACAATCTTCTTCTCCTCCTCTTCTTTTCTCTTTTATTTTCCTGCTCTGTTGATCCAGGTACTTCATTTTCAAGAGTCTTGAGTCTGGACTTGAAACTCTATCTTCTATTCTTTAGGATTTTGTAGATACTAGATACATGAGATGGGTTTTGTAAGGGGTAATCCTTTTCTGGATTCTAGATTCTGTTTTTATGACTTTCCCGCCTTCTTTCTTCTTTCTTTTGGACGTGGGACGTGGGATGTGGACAGCAGAAAAGAGAGTGGAGAGTTGAGAGGTGAAAAAAAAACTAGTGGGTTTTTAGATAACTTTTCAGATTTCTCATCCAAATTCGGATTCGGATCTTTGTACTTTCATCACATCATACTGCTTGACCTTTGACCTGCCTATTTTTTCTATGTACTTTTTACTATTATTATTATTTGCACTGACTCTTGAAACTGTCAACTGTTGCTTATTTATTGCTTCTAAATGTATGTGCATCCAATGACTAATGTTTTCTATTGTCTATTGTACTTTGAACTTTGTACTTTGAGTTGTTTTCATTTTTGTTTTCGTCTTTGGGTTTGTCACGTCTCAAGTCTCAAGTCTCAAGTATCTTAAATTGTCTCCTCCTTTGAAATTTACAATTTACACCAGCACGTACAATGAGACTTTTCCTATAAAGAGTTTTCTGTTTTCTGTACAGTGTACAGTGTAATTTATGACGTATGGCTAATGTGTAATGTGTCTTGTCTTTTCTCGTCTTGTGTACCGCTAAACTCGAAACTCCAAACTAGAAACTCGAAACAGTTAAAATGTTATCAGGGAAAGTTTCAAGTTTCACGTTTCAAGGTCTGTGTGTTGTGTGTTGTGTGTGTCAAGTAGATTGTGGATTGGAGTTGGAAATTGTAGACGAGGAATCTTGAGTCTTGAATCTTCACGAGTGAAAGTGGAGAAAGTAAAGTAATTTAATACGAGTAATTGACATATTTAACCACATCAAAAGGAAAGTTCCCGTCTTAATGTTTCTGAGCCTACTTTCTACTTTCCACTTTCTCCAAATGACGTTGTCTTTATTTGTTTATTTTTATTTGTGTATTTTTGTCATGCAAAGTGGATTTATCATTCATTTATTCACAACTGTGTGGGTTGTGGGTTGTGGGATTTTGGCTTTGGGCTGCAGGCAGAAAGATTTTAAATGCATTTGTTTGGTATTTGTAGAATCCAGAGTTTTTGCATTCTGCAGAATCTTCATCTTTTTTGTAGTGAAATACTGAAGAATGAGCACAAAAACTCGGATGCAGTATTTCATATTTTTTTAATACTAATTAGTTATTTCCAACGAAAAACTGGAAATGTCACCAGCAAAAACAAGAGCGTGCAGCATTTTTTATGTAAGAAAATTTAAAAAAAGGAACATCGCACATGATTAAAATTACAGTCCACAGTAAAAAGTTGACAGTCGAAAGTCCTCTGCTTGTGTAGAGCAAGTTTTATTTTGTTTTTATTTGATTTTGAACATTGAAATTTTCAATGTAAAACTTGTTCCATTTTTCGAACTCTTAATCCCTGACTTTTGACTTCTAAAGTTTGTATTTTTTCAACTCTTACTGTGATGTGGTTTTGGCTTAGTGTGAAAAGTATTAATGAGTTTTGTGCTGTACAAAGTTGATTATTGATTACGAAAGAGTCATCAGAAAATAAGAGAAACAAACTTTTGATTTTTGATTTGAGCTCAAGTAAAATGTTGATGAAATGTGTAGGACGTAGAAAGTAAAATGTAGAAAGTAGAAATTGTAAAGTAATTAATTTGATTTCCACTTTTTCTAGTGCTTTTTTTCTTCCCTCTTTAATTTCATATTTCTAATTTCTAATTTCAGCTTCTTTTTTTCAAAGAAAACCACAGGCTTAAACTAAAAGTTTATTTTATATGTTATTTTACTTTCAGAGCATTTGTCAAGGCGAAGGATGTTGAGCTGCATTTGCCAGCGAGTATTGGAGACTACACGGATTTTTACTCATCTCTTGATCATGCCACAAATGTGGGGACCATGTTCCGAAGTAAGGAGAATGCCCTCATGCCAAACTGGTGAGTTTTCACAAGCACAACACACAATATGCATCAATCACAAGTATTTTAGATTGGCGATTGTCGATTGTCGATAATGAGAGATCCAAACACCGAACATGGAACAAAAATCAACAGAATAAAAAAGAGAGTAAAAAATAGAGTAAAAGAAAAAGAGGTTCAAGTGGAGAATGAAAGTGCTGTAAGCTGTAAATAGTAAATATTGTAGTGGGCTGAAAGCTCACAAAGATAGATAGAAAATAGATACAGATGAAAGATGAAAGTTTGTTATCTAAAAAAAGCTTCGATCTACGATCTACGTCTTTCTCGAATCCAGCATTTAGACCACAAAAAGAGTGCCTGTACCAAATATCTGCAGAAGGGAAGGGCAGAAAATAGAAAAAAAAACTTGACGAGTTTAAGTTGAATTGGATTGGTGAGTTTGGAGTTTGGAGTCTTGAGTTTGGATGTTCAAGTCGAGTCGAGTCGAATTGGTCTCTTCTTGATTCTTGATATAAAAACCAGGGGTTGTGAGAAAGTGTCTTAAAAAAGAAGCGGATCTAGAATCTAGATGCTAGAATCTAGACAAAATAATGCGGAATTTACGTAGGAAGTAACTCTACTGAACGGCTGAATGAAGAAGGCCAAGCCAAGATGAGGATGAGAATGAGGATGACGATGAAAGGGAAAAGGGGAAAGGAAAAAGGTGGAGGAGAAGAAAGAAAGTGGCAGTGACTGACTTTTAAAATAGATGGAAGACTACTTTGAATTTTTTATGCAACTTTTCTCTTCGTATCTCCTATCTTTTGTATACATGTTCCACGTTCCATGTTGATGTGCATCTCAAGATTCTAAACTGCAAACTCGAGACTAGAGACTCGAGAGTTGACGAGAGTTGTATTTTCTCTTCTCCATTCTCCATTCTCGACTCTTTCTTATAACATTTGTTTCCATTTCTCTTCTCTTCCTTTTCATCCCATGAAAAAAATGTTTGTTATTTTTCTTAGTTTTTTTTCGTTCTCGTCCTACATTTTCGCTTCATTTCCCCGTGCTTTCTCCATTGTCGTCATCCTCTTGTAAAAAGTTTTGACTCATTCCTTGATTCATTTTTATTTTTATGCGTACATTTACGTAAAAGTATGAGAGTATAATTATTATGAGAGTATATAATGATTATGATGGATAAATACTAAATACCAAATACACTAGACAGAAAACTAGATGAGTTCATTATTCATTATTTATTAAAAGTGGCGCTGATGTTCGGCTCCCATTTTAAATAATAAAGTTTAGAAACTATAAAAGAAATAATGTAGAACGTGTTTATTTAATTTTACGTAATTTTATAATATTTTCTTGTGCCTTTAGGAAACATTTGCCGGTTGGTTACCACGGTCGCGCTAGTTCTGTAGTTGTGTCGGGTACTCCGATCCGTCGTCCATGTGGTCAATCCTGTCCAGTGGAGGGTGAGCCACCGATTTTTGGTCCGTGTAAGCTCCTGGATTTTGAGCTGGAAATGGCCTATTTCATTGGGAGTGGGACTGGTCTGGGGGAGTCGATCCCCATTGAACGGGCGGAGGATCACATTTTTGGACTTGTCCTCATGAATGACTGGAGTGCTCGAGATATTCAGGTGAAGAAAGTCAAATAAAAGTAGAGAAAAGTACAGAAAAGAGCAAGAGAAAGTGCAGTATAAAGAATAAAGTATTTTCTTGTTCTTGTTGAAGATTGCTTGTTGATGTCAAGTTGTACTTGTATTTGTATTTGTATTTGTGAATGGTGGATGGTAAATGTGTTTACAATGTGGATGTTTATTTGTTTATTGTTTATTGTACATTGTACGTAGAAATGGGAGTACGTTCCACTGGGACCTTTCCTGGCCAAGAACTTTGGGACGACGATTTCTCCGTGGGTGGTTCCTCTGGCAGCACTCGAGCCATTCAAGCAGTCTAACTACCCTCAAGAGAATCCAACTCCACTTCCCTACCTCCAACACAAGGACCCATTCACCTTTGACATTCCACTCACCGTCTCCATCCGACGTAAGTCAAAACTCAAAAACAACAGGAAAAAAACCACAAGATCCTTTTCTTCATAGTTTAATAATATCTCCTTGTTTCTTGTTCCTTGTCTAATATATAATGTCCATGTGTACAGCGCACACGTACTTTCATTACACAGGACGGAACTAATCTCATGAAAAAAAGGGATGGTAAATGCTAAAGTTTCAGAGACAAAAAGTCTGTTTTTCCCTTTTACTCCAAGAAAATTGTGGTTTCGATTCATTTTTCAAAATTACGTTATTATTTCAAATTAAGAATTACGAATGGCCAACAGCGGTTTCAGATTTTACTTTCACCTTTTATCTTTTATGAAAAGGTGAAAAGGTAAAAATCAGTGGGTGGATGTTAGAAAGTGAGAAAGTGGTGAAAGCACTTTCTGCACAGAAAAAAGAGAAACTCCTCCATTCATTTTTATTGACCTTTGTTTAAAAGTCTATGGACGATGGACGATGGACGATGGACGATGGACAAAGTGCCTAGAGATAGCTATAGCTACAAAGCATGTAAAAATTGACCGTGTACATTGTACAGTGTACAGTGGACGTCTAATCTAATGAACCTTTCATGTGTCATGTGTATCCAGAATCTAAAGTAAAAGCTGTTCATGATTTTATTATTTTTTGTTCATGTCTTTCATGAAATATTTTTCCTGTAGGATTTCTTCTTTTTGTTCCCTTGCCGTTGTTATAGATAGATATTGGTGTAGAATACAGAATACAGATGGAAAAATAGACGTTGTACTTTGTACTTTGATGCACTTTGGAATTTGGAAAATACAGGAAAACGAACCTCGTCCGAATTTGTGTTGTCTGTTTCGGCTTGGGTTTGTTTGTTGTTTGTTGTGTGCCGTAAAAGAAAATGAAAAAGTACCTTATTTTTGTAGTTTGTAGTTGTGCACGTAATGAAGCTAAATAACTGGATGGTTCATTTTTATACGGAGTGACAGCCAGGATGTTTTCGTTACCCGTTACCCGTTAACAGTTAACCGTGTGTCACGTCAAAACATAAATCGAAAATGAAGCTCCATGCCAAATTCTGTACTCTAAACATACAAAATACAAAACACAAAATACTATAGAATTTGGGCTTTGGACATCTGGAGAAACGAGAAACCCTGAACCAGATCTAGATTTGGATCTGGATCTCAGGTTTGATGTAGCTACTAAAAAAAGAGAGAAATAGTTATGTATTTATTTATTCCTGATGCGTCCAACAGTCAATTTTAGTTCACTTTTCTCTTCTTCTTCGTCTTTTCCTCCGGTTTGCTCTAGTTTTTGTTGTACTTTTACTTCTCTGTTCTTTGTCAAATCAATAGAAAAATGCAATGTATAGAGTACAAGATACAAAAAACAAAACAAAGTTACAGATGCAAGTAAAAAGTAAAAGCACACATAATAAAAATGGACCAACACTAAAACAAAATCAACACTAGAAAAGTCACGTCCGTGAAATCCAAAAAGATTATGTATAATAATAATAATAATAATAATACTGTAAAGAGTATAGAGTGAATTTTATTATCTTTCCCTGAAGACTGCAGAGTTGAGACTTGAGATGTCTATTAGCTCGTTGCACACTTCATTTCTATCTCGCAATCCCAGTTTGTAGTTTGTACTTTATACAGACTTTGAACAATTCTATTACAGTGAGAGAAAGAGAGAAGAGAAATGAGGTCTAGTTTGTCAAAACAAAGTTTGGTCAGTTTAGCATTGAGATTTGAGATGCACAAGTAAAAGAAGCACGTCATACAAAATTGAAATAGAAATATAAATACACAAAGAAAGTATAAATAATAAAAAGTATAATTTATTAACTGCAGATTTTTTTCAGAACCTGTAATACTTGAAACTTAAAATGAATCAACTCGGTTTTCAATCCTGAATGTTAAAAGTTAAAATACTTTTCCAGCAAATTTCAAAACTTCTACTGTTATTTCCCCCACTTTTTCCTTTGAAACAAAAGTTGAGGATTATGATTTTTGATCTGATTGTGTTTCGTCAGTGTTTTGTTGATTCTTGATTAAACAGTTATCAACAAATGCTATGCACATTGAATACTGAATCAGTATTACTGATGTAGATTCGAGATTCGAGTGATAAAAGTTAAAAGTTGACAGTGTGATAAAAAAATTTACTTTGTAAATAAAAAGACTTTTACTTTTTGATTTCTTTTAAATGGCTTTTACATGTTTTCTTCACAAATCAATGATGAAAAGTTACAAAGTAGCCTTAAACCCACGTATCTAAAATCAACAAATGATCTAGAATCTAGAATCTAAGCCAAATCAAAAGTTAAAAGTTACAAGTGCAAGTCAAGTCCAAAACTATTAAAAATAAATGTAAAGGTAAAAAATGAAGGTGGCGAATAAAAAAAATGAGTTGAACTGTGTGTATTTAAACTTACACAAATATTTGTTTCTAGTGGACTTTCCAATCACAAACTTTCCACTATACTTTTCATGTAGAAAGTAGACCTTGAATCTTGAATTTGTGTCGACTTTGAATAAAAAATCAAAAGTCCATTATAAATTCAAAACTGAAGGAGTGGTTTTTTACTAGAGAAATTCAAAATTTTCAACAGAATTCTTGTAACTTGTAAATAAAAGCATTTTGGGTCAAGTTTATTTTAAAAATATTTCCCCTTTCCTATTTTCTCTCTCTCTCTCTTTATGTTTTCTCTTTTCTATTTTATTCAATAAATTAAAAACCTGTTTTTAATTAATTAACTATAATTTGTTTTCATGTGTGATGATTTTCAGCGGAGAACGTGGCGGCTTCTGATGAAACAGTTGTTTGTGAGTCGAATTTCAAGTACATGTACTGGACAATGAAGCAACAGCTGGCTCACCACACAGTGAATGGGTGTAATGTCAATCCGGGTGATTTGCTCGCATCGGGAACCATCTCGGGTCCAGTAAGTGCCGTCATAAATATCAACATCACACACTAAACACCAAATAGCATTTCCTCTGCTTCTCCCTCTTTCTCTTCCTCTTCCTACTTTATTCTCTCTCAAATTCCTTCCATAATAAAAACGGCTGGTAGAGTTGAAAGCTGAAATCACAGAGTATCAAGTAGCGAATAGAGAAAGGAGAGTGGTGGAAAAAGAATAGTGTGGCTCTGGACTTTATTGTTCATTTAGGATTTTAGGAGGGAGGCTCGTAAAAAGGTATTTAGTATTTAGCTCCACGCTTTTTATTGTAAATTATGGAGACACAGAGACAGAGACAGAGAGAATGAGAAGGAGAAAGTGAGAGAAAGATAGAGTCCATTATTACATATATTTATCTTATGAGAGCCACAATATCCAGAATCCAGGATCCAAAACCCAGACACCACTTAATTCTTTAGCACCGTACGCAGAATTCCGCTTGATATTGCGAGTATAAATTTTTCTAGTCCATTTTAGTGTAGTCTATTGTATTTTGCTACTGTATTTCTTATGTCCTTAATAAACAGCTTAATTTCACACCAAGATTTTATTCGGATTCAGCCATCCATTCCTTCCGCGTTCATTAAGCCGTACACCACAAATCGTGCACTCCTATACACTTAATTTGGAGAAAGAATTGAAAATCTCTTCTCATTTAAGTCAAATTA